>JAJOZX010003235.1:502500-548781 GCA_023014485.1 Bathynomus jamesi | reverse complement strand
TTGAAACGTATAGACGAAGCAAACGATTTGCTGTAGTCAGCCATCGTGAATGTGCCATTTTGCCTGGACTACGATGAGCAAGATCTGGAGAGCAATATCCCTTTGTTATGGCCTGATTAATATCAATTAGATATTTTTGGTCGGTGCTAAGATCTTCACAGTCTACAGTTGGTTCCTCAGCATCAATCCTTTCAAACTCGACAATAGGAAGACTCTCACAGTTCTCTAATTCCCTGCCAATAGGACCAGTGAATCCGCGGGGGCCAGATGTTTTTCCATCCAGCTTTGCAACTAAATGGCGTAATGGCAATTCATTGGCATGGAGCTGGCACACTAAATGTTGAACTGGCTTCTTCAGCTTCAATTCTATAAGCCTTATAACGCCTCCCTTTTCTCCAGTGTTGACTGCTGCACCATCGCATCCAATGGCAACAAGGTTTTCCAGGTTCATGTCATTATTTCCAATATACTCAAACATTCCTTTACATATTTCTTCAGCTGATCCAGAATTCACAGAATAATGGCCCAAATAATCTGAACCAGGTTCTCTCACTAAAGTGATATGTTCTTCTGTTACCTTCTTCTGATATACTTTGGACTCTTTTTTTTTCTTGGAAGAGTGTAGAATCTTTTCGACCATCAAAATAGATTCCTCTGATTGGGACCTGATTTTGATCTTTCATAATTTCTGATCTCTTCTTTTGTCTTTCTCTTCTGATTTTACTCCTATCCACTACTTCAGATGTATTGTCAATAGAAACTTCTCCAATATCTTGCAATACTGCACTAACAATGAATGCTGCAGCTCGATCTGAAACTGCAGTCCTGTCACAAGCAGTAGCCACCGAAGGTAGATTTGTAGTTTTCCTTTTCTTGAATAATTGTTCTTCAGGTTGTTCGAGCTTTCTCTTCGATCTAACTTGCTCTGGAAATGTATCGTCTGATATTTCGCCAGATTCACTTTCACTATTTGATGTCGATGATGATAATTCAACATTTGTATCCTGCAATTTCTCCTGTGAAGATTCTTTGGTGAGCCTCACAGCTTCTTTTTGCTTTCTTAGCGACGTAGATGCTTTTTTCTTTGAGAGTGTAATATCTACTCTATCAATAAACAGTTTTCTTTCACTCCTTTGATCTAAGAGGAACGTCACTTCTTCCTTTGGAACCGTTTTTTCTTTGGGACAAGAACATTGTGTTAGTACTTTGCACTTGCACGCTGCAATGTCAAAAAGTTTCGTGTGTGCTTCTTTTTTGAACATATCAATCTTTGCTTTGTAAGCTTCAGAATTTTTTCTGCTTTGGTATGGCTTCATAATGACACGATACTTTTCGTGGTAGCTTCTGAACATTGTTTCAATTCGCCTGTCTGACAGAATTGGGACGGAAGCACTTTCCCAAATTGTTTTCAATTTATCAACAACTTGTTCTAATATTTGAGATATTGAAGGATCTTTATTAGTATTCTGTTTCAAATCGTTTCTTACAAACAAGTAATATTTAAAAACTCCTTCGTATGTAGGAAGATTCCTGTGCCACAAATCTTCCCCCATACCAAACATGGGGCACTCAGTTGAGGCCCTGGTTGATTTTGCACAAACTCGAGACATTTTGAAAGTATACAAATCTGAAAAAGAAAGAGCTAATATCAATTATACGTTAATTTCAGTTAATAGTACATGGCAAACTTAGGGCAACACAATACAGAAATGCAAAATATATAAGAAATATAGTTTAGACTATCTGAGTAACGCCAACAACAGAACACCCACCTGCTACGAGAGCGACAGCTACACTGAACCGAGGTACTCACGTGACAGCTGAGTGAGCTGACTATAGAAAACTGTTTTTAGAGAATAGAAACTTTTTTTAAAGGTTGACTGAGCTATTTTTATACAAGTGTGAATAAATTCTTGTCTATTGTGCATCGTGGACTCTTCTGTAATTATTGGTTAAAATCTGCTTTTTTCAATTTTTTTCAATAAATATTGAAGGTCATTGTGGCACCTGAAGATATTAATGTTATGATTTTAAATTTATACCAGCTTATTTCCTCACTACTCCACACATTTTCCACACTAGCCAATTTGAAAATTCGAAAAATGAGTTTTTCACTCCGCCCTAGTGTACAGCATCTTCTTATTTTTTACAGAGAGTCCCCTGAAACGGTAGAGTTTACTGAGCTCTCCTTTCGCTTTGTTTGACCTTGCTGTGGTGTGATTTTTATAGCCAAAGCTGTTGATGGTCAGGCCGAGAGCTGTGCCTTGTTGCTTGTAAGGTTGGATTCGGTTGTTTATTTCTAGTGCGTGAACGTTCCTGAGGCCAATGTTAATAACTGTGAATTTCTGTTGGTTTGTCTGAATTTTCCAACGTTCCTCGAATTCATTGATTCTTTCAATTTGTCTCTTCAGCCTGTTGGCGTGTTGCTCTTTGCTGAGGTTTGATGTTACTATTTGCGTGATGTCGTCCGCGTAGATGATTGTCAGGGCGCTCTCTTTTATAGCTCATTTTCGGAGGTTTTCCCGCAGTTTCGCGTACGTGTACTGACGGGATTGGTCAGTTTCGTACGTGTAACTTGAGGATTCGTTCTTGCCTGGTTCGCTGATTGTTTATTTTCGGGAAAGTCTCTTTTATTATTAATGCTTCGATGATATGAAGTCTTTTCTCATCCCTTATTTGTGTTACCACGTTTGTTGCTTCCACTATCTGTTGTCTGGTTAGGTTTATTTTGTGTATGTTTCACATGTGATCTTTCGGACTTCCTTCTTGTAAGTGCATTGTCAGCTTTTTTGACAGTATTGTTATGGTTGAGCCCACGTATCTCACGTTTCCTCGAAGTTTGCAACTTCGTTCGGGCATTGAAATTAGTAAACTACGTGGGATTTTTGTAGATTTTCGGTTTTTTGAGTGATGTTATTTTTCATGAATATAGTCCATATGACAAGTATTATTAATACAATGACAGCATCCGGCCGTAAAACTTTTGCCAAAACCTTATGAATGAATTATAATAAGAGGAACAACAAAAGTAACGGAAATCTCCAAGAAGGCACAGGAAAAGAGATTGAGATGTATGGGCATTGGGCATGTCCAGAGGAGGGAGGAGGAGTATGTGGGACGACGGATGCTGAGGATGGAAATTCCAGACACGAGAAGAAGAGGTAGACCTAAGATGAGGTGGCGGGATAGACTGAAGAAAGATAGTGATGAGGAACTGGAGGAAGAGGTGGCTCAAAACAGAAGTGAATGAAGAAGAAGGATCTGCAACAGCGACCCCACATAGAAGTGGGCTAATAAGGCTGCGGAAGAAGAAGAATTAGAAATAATACAGTAATGTCAAAGTTAAGTGGAGCTACAGACAGACGTTTCCGTACTAAGAATTCCATAGCTTAGGCCTTAGAGGATAAACGGCAGGACTCATGAATAATTGGGTTGGTTGATTTTTTAATTTTTTGCATTAGACTGTATTGAGCACATCTTGTTACCTCCGGGAAGCTCGGGACATTGCGGGTAGCAAACATTTGCGAAGCTGAGCACCTCGGGGGTAATTTATGTAAGAGTCTAAAAGACCTGTTGTACAGCAAATTTAAGGTTCTGCCAGAACCTTTTTTATAATTCACCCAGAGTTGCTGTCCGTATATATTACTGCAGAAAGTACGAAAGAGAGTGTCTTTAGCTTCACTTGTACAGAACCGAAAGTTCCTTATAGTTCGCTTTAGTACAAAGGCCTCGAAATTGTTTTCTTATATCCGAGTCATCACTCAAGGAGTTGGTAATAGTTTGACCCAAATACTTAAACTCTTGTACTTCCTCAATTACTTCACCATTCATTTTAAACCTAATATCATCTGGCTGATTACAGCTTTTAGGATGAAATTGCATAACCTTAGTTTTTGTAACATTAAAAAGAATATCATGTTTCTGCGAATACACTTCGCAGACTTTTAGTAGCCGATCCAGACCTTTAACAGAGGAACTTATTAGCACCATATTATCGGCATAAACTAAGTTATTTATTCTTGTGTTATCTATACAACATCCCACTATTGCCTCATTAAGTGAAGCAATTAATCTGTCAATATACACATTAAACAGCATAGGGGAGAGCAAGGAGCCTTGTTTCATCCCGCAAGAGAAGCAAAAATATTCGGATAGTACATTCCCCCATCTAACGGCAAAAGATTGGTGGGAATACCAAAATTTCAATAAATTTAATATGTACATGGGAACCTTCCTGTCTTCTAGTTTTTTAAATAAAATATTGTGGTTCACTCTATCATATGCCTTACTTATATCTAAGAAACAGCTATAAATAGCTGAATTACTGTCAATGTATTTAGATATGGTTTCTTTAAGTACATAGATACACAGGTCAGTTGAGTGGGACCTTTTAAAACCAAACTGATTAGGAGATGTCCATAGGTAATCATTTAATCGGAGTAACAAGAGTTTTTCTAGTAGTTTCGAGAAGCAGGAAGCGACAGCAATAGGCCTGTAATTATGGCCGACTTATACTGACCCCTACTTCTACACATATTCATGTATACTGGTCCTAATCTCGGTCTACCATGAAAGCACCAAAAATCGTAGGCGTCTTTCGATTCCCTCTTCAGGGAGGCAATAAAATCATTCTATCCAGGAATAATCTTAGTATGATAGTTGTAAGATTTAGTCAGGGGGCTTCCTGCTTCTCTTAACAGGGATACTATCTTACTATAATACTTATCTATGAGTTTACAATGAGAATCATTTGAGCAAGGATTACTACAGGCAAGATGCAAAATTTCTAAATTATTAAAGAGGTGACCTGTTCTGTCTTCGTATTCTATTCTCTGTTGCATGTTAACATTAGACCAATCGACGCGATTATTCTTACCTATTGAGTTCTTATTATGTCGTGTTGCGCATAAATTGGTAAAATTAATTAATAGTTCTAATGGTCTATGATCAGAAAGAAGGAAATCATGCAGAATATGAACTGTAACAATTCGATCCTTTAGATTATTACTAGTGCGACAATGATCAATCCACCTGGTGGTACCACTCGTATCACTAACGTATGTAAAATTACCATTGGTTACCCTTAATACATCTACATCACTTATACTTAATTTAGCCGACTCGCACATGTTACCCAATTCTACAAAGAATTCAGAGTTCACATGCGCGTTAAAGTCCCCTATTATTATACAGTGAGAATATTTGGGGTTATCTGATAATGACTTAATTTTGTACAGCAAATCAATGTATTCATCTAGATTACTGCCGTTGTTGTATGGTAAATAGCAGTTTACAATTAATATGCAATCATCGTTTACTTGTAATTCAATGCCTAACAACCTTACATTATCGCTTGTTAAAAATTTTATGTGTTTTCACATATTTTTCCTTATTAAGAAAGCAACACCACCAAAAGGCCTACGGTACATTAATTCATCCGACAAGTCTACTACTGATGACGTATGGTACATAAAGTCATCATGGATGGTAGAGAGGAATTTTAGCTCTTGCTTAGGTAGCCAGTGCTCTTGCAGGAGTATCAAATCTGCACTGTCACGGATTTTATGAACATCTACAATTGAATTCCTCACTGACCTTACATTATATGAGACTATTTTCAACAAGTTATCCGTCATGACTGATAGAAAATTTATTATCTATATTTATATATATATATACACACACACACCTTTGGTTAGCTTCCGCCCGAATTGTTCATTCTGACGAAGGTCAAGCTTTTCACTCCACCTTAAACCTACAGTTTAACGTGGAATCCGAACCACGCCCCATCAGCAGCCCAGCGTCTTAACCACTAGGCCACCTAGGGTATCCATTTATCTACCAACCACTTTCTTTATTGTGTGGAAGGATGAACAGCTGGGTTTTGCTGCGCGCCGGCTGCCGTCGGGTTTCGAACCCGGGGCCGATGGATTCGTAGTCAGCGACGCTAACCACTATACCACCGAGGCGCATTATATATATATATATATATATATATATGTATATGTGTGTGTGTGTGTGTGTGTGTGTGTGTGTTCATATGTTTACATGAATCTTTTTTATGTGTGCATGAGACTCTTAAACGCAATTTAACATTATTAAAATAAAAGATAAACAACAGAAGCAAATAAGGACTAAAAAATTAGTTTTTGAAAGAAGGAATATATATTTGAACTTAAATAAGACGAATTTCAGTGTCATATAAAGGAGGTAACTACTTTTTATGGCAGTTTTGGTAATATTAAATTCATAAACAAATTTTAGAACATTTTTCTCTTCTGGCTTTTTTGGGCCCCTCTTTATTGCGAGGCCCCTGGGTTGTAGCCTTGTTAGCCCATGACTTATTCTGGCCTTGTATATATATATATATGTGTGTGTGTGTGTGTGTGTGTGTGTATATATATACATGCACAAAAATGATGAAATGATGAAAAGGAACGGAAATGGATCAAAATTTGTTTGAGGAAGGAATTTCTACAAATACTGTACATAAACTAATATACACCAACGGAACACCACGAGAGACAGAATACACTGAAAATAACATAAATGGGGTACAGAACACAGAAAACAGTGCAGAAGAATACGTAGAGGAAGGAATACACAATATCCAGTAGTATGGTAGCATCCAGACAAACAGCAATGGATCGATTTGAGAATTTTCTCCTTGAGCTCTTCACGTCCGTTTATGAGCTACATTTACGGGAAAATTTTGTATGATGACGTCACGCGGTCCTCACGGCCTCTTATCAGGCGTATTTGGAGTGTTAGAAAAGGTTAGGTTAAGGGGAGACTTCATAAACATTTATGAGGTACATTTAAGGGTGGCGTAGCCTCTGGAGATGTCATTGTTCCGCAGAGGTGGCAAGGGCGACATCTGGAACCAGAAATCAGCCCGCTCACGCGTACCCGTCGCACGACCGTACCCACGCGCCCACGCCCATATGCACACGTTGGACCCCACGCACCACCCCACCGAGTCTTAACCATGCCCACAACCCTCCCGGTCGCACGATATCGTTTTCAGTGCATTTATAGACGATCTCCTTAATGATGAAGAGTTTGTTTGTTTGTGCATGCAGGGAATATCGCTCTTGTGCACCAGGCTGCTGCATATATATATATATATATATATATATATATATATACACACACACACACACACACACTATTAAATGCAGCCCAGAAATAATATATAATGTATATAAAATATAATGAGAGCAGAAAGAGAAAATGACAAACGAATTAAAAGCTAGTATGTTAATCTGACACCAAGTATCAAAGCTTCGAGATTTTTGTAATAGTTACAGAATCGAACCAAAGCCTAATAGACCTATATGATCTGTAAGGTCCCCCAAAACACAAAAGATTGTCATAGTGTCCTCTTTTCGTTTTTGTATATTGATTGACGTTATTGATTATGAAAAATAATTGATTGATTATTGATTATGAAAAATAATTGATTGATTAATTATTGATTATGAAACATAATAATATTGATTTAACCAAGAATAATTTTTTGTTTTAACAATCTTTTATGATAAATATGAAAGAAAAATATAAAATTTCTTTTAAGACAAATTATATTTTATTTTTAGCACGTGAGTAACTATTCTATTTCAGATAGAACGGCTTAAAATTTGACTAATCTAATTGGTAACATAATGAGATAGACTTATAATTATCAGCTTAATCATCACTATTATTATCATTATTATTATTTCACACCCATTAACGTCAGTGTTATTAAACAAAATATATAGCTAAAATATTATTTGAGGAATATGGCAGAATGTTTAAGTACAGGGTGTCCAAGAATTATCTGTACAATTTTTGGCTGTTATTAAAAGTCAACCATGAAGTGTAGAAATTCCAGTGTTGTCCCATTTTACAGAGAATCTCATTAAGTTTTTTCTGATACCACGTTTTGACAAGTTTTTTAGAAATGTACGCGGGTGACAGACATTGATGATTTAAAAGCAAGAATCACAGCTGCTATTGAGCGAATTGATGTGGATATGCTGCAGCGTACATGGCAACATTTGGAGTATCGATTGGATGTTTTGCGAATCACTAATGGTGCACATATCGAGTGTTTGTAACAACGTTACTTTAATAAAAGAAACTTTTGAAAATACAGATTCTAAATAATCTTGTTTAAGAATTTTACGTGTGTTATCAAGAATTTTATTAAAAGATGAAATTGTACAGATAATGTTCGGACACACTGGAATTTCTAAAAACTTGTCAAAACTTGGTATCAGAAAAAACTTAATGAGATTCTCTGTAAAATGGGACAACACTGGAATTTCTACACTTCATGGTTGACTTTTAATAACAGCCAAACATTGTACAGATAATTCTCGGACACCCTGTATATTACCAACCCTCATACGTAGTTCGTTGTGAAAGAATTGAACCATGCTAATAATATTTAGCACGAAAGAAGAATTTCTTTAATAAATATTTTTTTAATAAATATTTTATTAAAAATATAGAAAGAGAATTTATTAATTTAATTTTAGTTAAAATAATTTTTTCTTTATAAAGGGAGACTATCATATTCAGCCACTTCGAGATGACATACTTAAAAACAATTTGTGCATAATTATTTATTTACTTTTAAATATGTACTTATTTAATTATCTGTTTTATTGTAACCGATTAAAATGTGTGATGCTGAAAAGTATTTTATTCCTTTCTCTCTCGATCTCTTTGAAGTTTTCTAAACGCTGCATCGTTGGTAAAAAAAATTGCAATAAGATACAGTACTAGGTTACATTAAAAGGCATTTCTTGTACCGAAGTAAAGATGTTATTCTTCCTCTCCACCAATCATTAATTAGGCCCCACCATGAGTACGCTGCGCAGTTCTAGTACCCATCTTTGAGAAAAGACCTACAAAGGCTTGAAAATGTTCAAATCAGAACAATTCAGCTAAACTTGGCCCTCCGTCACAAATCATACGAACCGTGGATCACTAGATTAATAGATGATCTTCTCAAGTACATCGACGTTTATATACGTAAAGGATGTCCGTGTGTATGTATATATATATATATATATATATATATATATATATATATATACACACACACTGTTGAGTGTTTTCTTTCTTATTTTTAAATATGCCCAATGTGGTCGGTTTGGTTGAAGGTGAGAGCACAACCTTCATGCTTTTCTGTACTAAATCTTCTCTCAGTGAATGCTTTAAGTTTCAATGAAATCTATAGGTACTGCTTAGACGCGAATGTGAAGCTGTTGTGCACCCTCATTTCCTTGTAACTATCCTTATAACCCTCTCGTATTCATCTATATCATTAATAAATTAAACAATATCTTTCCTTGTCTCATCTATCGTGTGAGCAGTCCAGCATGCTCTCAAACACACACACCCACGAATCCATCTCTTATCGTAAAAGTTGTTGACCACGCCTGTCATATGAATTTGTTAGTATTATCATTTGAAGCTCAGGAAGTATCAGAGACATTAAGCTAAAATGTGGCTAACTCACTATTAAAACTGCTATAGAAGATTATGTCACCTGTTTGGTTGAACAGTGTCAGAAAAGTTGAACTAAAACGAATATCTCTCTCAACTTGGGAATCTGATTTTATTCATTATTTGAGGCAGACCAGCGTATTTCTTTTACCGAAACAGATGGGTTGGTATTTGCGATTTCATGAAACTTTCTACCAGGTGTAAGATAGTGAGGGTCTGTTATCATCATCTAAACTTTTTCTGAATCGTTCAAGTCGACTACCCGTTTTTCAGCTTCTTTCATTGCTTACTTCTTTAATAATTATAAGATCATTATATCGATACCCGGGTTTATATTTACTGTCTAGAAATGTTGATATGCTTATCAACATATGATATCCTCTAACAAGAATACGAACTACCTTTAGACATCTCTAAAATTCCTCAACAATTTTAAAAATTCCACTAACTTTCTCCCAGAGAGAGATATGATACGGAATTAATAAGTCCTTCTGTTAATCGTCTGGATTGTTTGTAAAGTCTGAAATTTATATTCGTAGAAACATGTTATTCTTTTTAATGTTACGAACTAAGGTTACGCAGTTCCACCCTCAAAAAGCTCTGTCAGACAGATGATGTTAGTGTCAGGTTGAGAGTTGTTATCGAGTTGTGTAGTGAGTCGTAAGAGAAAGTACGAGGAATTAAATATTTCGTTCAAATTGTTGTTAGTTTTTTGAGGAATGATTCAAGCTCGCGATTTTTCTCTCTATAGCTAAATTTGGTTTTTAGTACAGAAGCAACGTTATTGTTTACACCTCGTTTAAAATAGCGTCGGAAGGAATTACCATATATACACTCTATTATATTAAAAATATTATTATTACCTAAGTTTAGCTGTCGGCAATAAGCAGGGGTTTCGCCGATTCGCATGTCCACTGTAGCTCGTGAAAATAATGTGGGCGCGCGCACGACAACTGGCGATAAATTGTCTTGTCTACAATCTCCGCCTCGTAGGAGAATATTGTAGACACCAATTGACCAGGTAAGTACTCCGGGGGGGGGGGGGACGTTAAACAGAAGATAGGGCGTGCTGGAACTCCCGTTTCTCCTGTTTGTCCTTATTAGCTGATCTTTTTCCGTATCTCATCTACCCTGTGAACAGTCCAGAATGCACACAAACACACACTTCTCTCCCTATTTCTCACTATATATACATAAGGCCGGGTCGAAATTTTATATTGAAAAGGTACATATTGTGAGGGGGTTTGACTGGAACACAGGAACCCCCTCATAAATTACTTTCGCTGTTTAAAGCCTCCTACCCCTGGCACAATTTTTCACTTTGACCTACATTAAAGAATATTCCATTTATACGAGACTTACTCTACATTCAGGTTTTTTGATGACATAAATCTTTATTAATATATAATATTTTATTTAATAATGTACAGTATTAGGAAAATTAATTAAGTGCAACAATATATTCAGAAGAAAAAATTAGAGGCATAATAAATTCAATTCACTTTTTCATTCACTTTTTCAATTCACTTTTTCATTGTTCCTTATCACATCAAAAGGGAAGAAATTTTCAATATCATAAGGAAATTTTATTTCATATATTTTTTACTCATTCCATTGGGCCTTCCATTCAAACTTGGGCAGTTTTCGCCTTGATTCTAGTGAGTTTAAGATAAACTTTTGACGGTTGTCATATCCTATTCTTTCCTAAATGCCTTTGTTACTAGGTTCACTGCCCTTTCCACACTTTGACTGTGGCATGGAAAAGAAGCTATCTCCAGTGGCTTACATCGAGCCAAGAGTAGCTCATCGTCGCTAAAATTGATTTGCAGTGGTGGAGTAGTAATGATCGCTTTTTGCCAATCGATCATCTCGGTGTAGTCAGTAGAGTGGAACTTGAGGGTTCGAGGCAACTCAAAGTTTCTGGTACCTGAAAATCCTGTTCTTGAAAGGATGATTTTCTGAATAGCTTGCTCCCTAATTTCTAGTCCCTTGAGTATATTTTCTGGGTGGGCAAAGTAGGCGTTATTCTTTAATACTGGTTCTATGATTGATCTATGTTGTTCATCTAAATTTCGAAGCAAGCACATTAAATGCCAAAAGTTATATGCACCATTAGGATGAGATTTTATCCAAAACCACCCTGGAGCATAGAACTGCATAATAATCTTGACTATATCTTGAAGGTTTTTATCGGGATTTGGCGTTGAGATATATAATCGAAGGACCCTGTTGGCTAGAGGTAGCCAGCGAGCATGGTGAAGGGTACCTGGGGATCGAGTGGGCAAATCTTGAGAAGTGTCTCCAGTTTGCACTGCCAGACACATATCATAGAGTTATCTTTCATCACTGCTTAGCTCCTTCACAATATTTGCTGGAATTTCTTCAATGTTTCCCTTTACGCGAGAATATTTAACTACCTCCAATTTTGTTAAATCTGTTTTCAGTTTATTCCCAATTGAACCCACAAAAGTATTTGGACCTGTTGTTTTACCATTAATGGCTTTGTAGACGTGCATACAAGGCAGCTCATTCAAATGCAAGAGGCACACCAACCACTGCACTGGTCTGTTAAGATGAATTTCAACCAGTTTTATGGCTCCACCAATTTTTTCTGTATTTACAGGAGTACCATCACACAGTAAAGCTTTGATAGTATCCGTGCTGTTCGAGTCTGTAATAATTGTTATCAACTCTTCTGCTATGCAGCGAGCAGTTCCATTATCTGGTGTGACATGGTCCACATAGATGCTTCCAGGTTCTTTCACAATAACATAGTGTTGTTCTTTTATCTTTCCACTTTTAGTTAATGTGTTATCTTTCCTTCCATCAAATCCAAGGCACTCCACCTTCAGATTTTCGGATTTAGACCTAAAAGTATTTGTTTCACCCATGCGATTTCTTTCTGTCAAGCATGTTGGTGTGGTTAAGGATCCCCATATCTTTTAAAGCTGTATTGACTATTGCAGCTACAGCTCTACAACTTACACGATAACGATCTGCTGTTAACGCTAGGTTTTTATAGGAGTGCCTGTTCTGAATATTCTCAGTCAATTCTAAATCGGCCTCATAATCTACTTCCTGACTCTCTGAATATAATGTCCATGTCTTCTTCAGTATTTTCTATAAATTCCGATGGTAAAACATTGGTGGCTTCAGTCATTTCTTTTTGTGCTTTTAGTTGACGGTTTTGTGCTTCTTGGGCTCTTGCTGAAGATCTCTTCTTTGTTGAAGTAGCTATCCTAACTGATTTTTTCTTTGTTTTTGACCCACAAAAGACTCCCATTCTGCCATTGGTATTTTATCCTTACACCTGCAAGATTTCCTATCAATTCCCTTATCATAGCATTCACAAGAAGATATATCAAACATTTCATCAATAGAGCTACTTTTAAAGCAAAACTTTCATTTCTTCGATGTAACAGCACCTTGTTCAATTTTGGGGCTTCTTCTATTAATCGACTGACTTTAAAATAGATACCTTTGGTGTTAATCGTAGGAAAAGAAAATTTCATCCAACTGTCTTCAATATATTTTACAACAACCCTGTAACAATCATTAGCAGTTGCTGATCCTTTTGATTTAGCTTCTTCACGACGGCGCACAAAAATAGTGTCTCATAACATCTGCTTTTGAAGGAGTCATAGCTGCTGGGAATTCCGTAGGATATCCAAAGGCTGCATTTGAGGACTTGCTTCTAGTAGTCATAGTTTATATTCAGAAGTAAAATCAAATTATATGTAATTTATAATTTATGATAATTCAAATTATAATTAAAGCAAATGCAAATTATTTCTATTTATCTGAAAAATTATTTCTATTTTCTGAAACATGAAAATATCAAGCATTAAACAAACAACTTATCATGTAACATATAACAACATCAAACATATGCAAATATGAAGGTAAAAAAGGGAGGAGGGGCATGTGATAGGGGTAGTAGGGTAGCACATGCTTGATTTTTTAATATTTTGTTAGTGATAAAAAACCTTCTCACATAGTGTACTTTTCAAGAAATAACATTTTTCCCACCTAAATATATGCAAATATGAGGGTAAAAAAGGGGAGGGTATGTGCTAGGGGTAGCATGGGTAGCACATGCTTGATATTTTAATATTTTGTTAAGATGATAAAATGAAATTTCTCACATATTGTACTTTTTAAGAAATAAAAAATTTCCCATTTTCGACCCGGCTTAATATACATGCATCTTACACAATACATAATCTTTTCAAAATTAAAAAAAATGGCATCAACTTCAAGAGCCTTGAGGTCCCATGGGGAGGGGACTATAAATGTCCCCACTTCTGGCTACCCCGCTGCCGATACCGGAAATGCAGACCCGGGCAGAGGGGCTGGATCTGCTACCGACCATTCAAGATGTTCTGGGCCTTTGTCTGACTCACTTTTCATAAACTTCTGCAACATTCATGGCCTTTTCTCAAATTTTCAATCTGTTGAACACCATCGCTCCTCCTCTAAATCTCACCTTTTCTTCCTCACTGAAACTCAGGTGCCTGGGACGACTCACAGCGATCCCTTTCCTGCACCCTCCTACTTGATCTTGATTAGGTTAGGTTAGGTTAGGTTAGAATTGGGAGTATCTCACTATTTAGGCCTAAAAGAAACACCCGTCGAGTCCTCAGTTGCGCTTCAAACCCTCAGCACGTAGGCTGTGCTCTCACCTTCAACTCAACCGACCACAGCAGGTATGTTTGAAAATAGGAAAGAAGAAAACACTCAACAATTTATAGGGAAAATAAATTGCCGAGAAATTTACAGAGCAGATGGGAACTGGATATACTGTATACACACACACACACACACACACACACACACACACGAACATTATTTACACATTAGAACGTTGATTCACTTGAGAAGATCATCTGTTACTAGGTGAAACTGGTTTTTAGCGTATTGACAGAGGCGCTGGAAACGACTTCAGGAGGGATCTTACACCAACAATTATCAATTTTATACGTGAAGAATTTCCTACAAATATTCGTACTGTACCGTTTCAGTTCCAGTTTACGACCGTTACTTCGAGTGGGATTCGTATTAATTGTAAAAAGTTTAGAATAGTCGATGTTGTCGATCTTACTCAGAAGTTTAAAAATTTGGATGGGATCTCGTCTGAAGCGTTACTTTTCTAAGGAATACAAATTAATCAGTGATCCATCGTTCGTATGATTTGTAACGGACAGCTTTTTAATGTAACGTAGTAACTTAATGCAATTTCTTTTCATCAACGATGCAGCGCTTAGAAAACTTGAGAGAGATCGAGAGAGAAAGGAATAAAATGCTTTTCAGCATCGCACATTTTAATCGGTTACAATAAAGCAGATAATTAAATAAGTACATATTTAATTCCTCCAAGAATTCCTCCAAGAATTTAAGTATCTGGGTCAAACTGAGTGACGACTCAGACGCAAGGAAACAATATCGAAGTTACTGTGCTGAGGCAAACATGATTATAAGGAACTTCAAATTCTGTACAAGCGAAGCAAAGGACACTCTTTTTCATACTTTCTGCACTAATATTTATGAGCAGGAACTCTGAATTAATTATAAAAAAAGGTTCCTGCAGAACCCTCAATTTGCTTTACAACAGATCCTATACACTACTACTACATAAGTTACCTCCAAGATGCTCAGCCTCTCAAATGTTCGCTAACCGCAACGTTCCGAGCCTCCCTGAGGTAACAAGACGCGTTCAATACAGTCTAATGCGAAGAATTAAAAACCCAGACAATCCAATTGTTCAAGCTATTCATCAGTTCTGCTTTATTATCTTCTAGACTGTGGACCTCTTGGTCCATTACATGTACTTTTTATTTCTATGAAGCTGTGTTACTCTTTTTATTATGTCTCGTTTCTTTACCCTGTATTATTAGTTCTTTATTGCCGTAGTCCTTTTTTGTTTTTGTTTTTAGTTTATTATTTAATTAGTTGTATCGTTGATTACCTTGATGGATTACCTTTTTATTTTATGGGCTCTGTCTCCTGCCCATAAACATTATCATTGTCATTATCATTATCATTATCATTATTAGCATTTTAAATTTATTATTGTTTGATTTATCTTATTGTTCATTACCTTTAACAATATTGTACTGATTTTATGGGATTTATATCCTGCCAATAAAGCTTATCATTAGCATTATCATCATTATCATCATTAAAAGTAAATAAATAATTATACACAATTTTTTTTTTTTAAGTATGTCATCTCGAAGTGGTTGAATATGATACTCCTCCTTGATAAAGAAAAAATTATTTTAACTAAAATTTAAAAATTATTTTAACTAAAATTAAATTAATAAATTTTCTTTCTATTTTTAATAAAAATATATATTAAAAAATTCTTCTTTTGTGCTAAATTTTTATTAGCATGTTTTAATTTGTCCACAGCGAATTATGAGTGTCGGTAATATACAGGGTGATTCAAAACATGTTAACACTTATATGGAGTTTTATTTTTTATTTCCAATTTATTTGTAAACATTTTTTCTGATGCAAACAGTGCTTCATGCAGTCTCTACTTGCTATCCACGGATATCTATGCATGTATAAAAGCGTTCAAACGTTGCTTCCAGAACCATGGTGGTATTGATTGGATGACATTTGTAATTCTTTCCCATATGCTATAAGTGTTAAATTTTTTTTAATTACTTAAACTTAAACGTTTTGCCATATTCCTCAAAAGATATTTTAGCTATACAGTTTGTTGAATACTTAACAGTTACGTTAATGGGTATAAAATACTAATACTATTAATAATAATAATAATAATAATAATAATAATAATAACAGTGATGTAGCCGAGACTGCCATGGCCGAGACCGAGAACGAGAACGAGACCGAGACCTAAGCACCCGAGACCGAGACCAAGACCATATGCAATTTTTGCATGTATTCAATTTGCATAATGCTTAATTCCTAAGCTCTGTCTTTCACATTCAGGAATAAAGATTCTAAAGAGGTTATCAAGTGACAATTGCAAAATTTACTCATAATTTATTCACAGATTCATAGTGTGTGACATTTTTCAGCAGTTAAATGCCTACTTAAAACAAGATAAGTGTTCGTTGTACTTGAGGAAAGTAGTATGGGCGGAAAAGGGAGAGTGCAAGAATGGTGCAGAGACAATGATCAATGTTGCAAAAGGGGAGGGGGTATGTTGAAAAGGGGGAGGGGTATGCAGTGAAGGAGGGTAGGGTAATGCAACAGTTCAATGTTGCCAAGGGGGGATGGGGAATGTTGCAGGTGCAACAAGGGGTCATGAAACTTGGAGGCGGCGTTATCCCCCGAGAGAAAGACAGGAGAAGGAGAGAAAGGAAGAAAGGTTTTCACCTGGCAGAAGCCAAGTGTATATTAACACTTCAGCCGACCTGCCGTTTTCTTATAAGACCCCTAATCAGCCAGTTGGCTTAGAAGGCGTAAATGGCTTGTACAGGTTGAGTTGCCAGATTGTGCTATTTATTTAATTAAAACATATATTATTGACTGTTGGCTTAGAAGGCGTAAATGGCTTGATCAGGTTGAGTTGCCAGATTGTGCCACTTATTTAATTAATTCTTAACAGTTGGCTTAGAAATCCGTCAGTAGGTTTAGAAGGCGTAACCAGCCATTTGGAATAATTAATTTTCGTTTACAACCAAAAGAATTAAATAAAACACCATTACATCGTTCTGTTTATTTAGACAAAATATTGTAAATATGTAGAAAATAAATATACATTGGAATGATAAAAAAAAATTAAAAATAATAATAGTTTAAGAAATATGAATGAGGAATATGTATATAATCAAAAATATAACCGTCAATATAACAGTACAGGAGAAATATATATATACACACACAATTATATTATGGAAATATATAGGAAATAAATATACATTGGAATGATCAAAAAACAAAAATAAATAAAAAATAAGAAATAATATAACCATCAATAGCAGTACAGTATATATATATAATATATATATATATATATATATATATATATATATATATATATATATACAATTATGTTAAATAAATAAATACATACACTTTATCTTCTACCGCACAAAATAAAAAATTAGAAATACAAAACGTATAGCCATCAATATAGCAGCAAAGGAGAAATATATATACACAATTATGTTAAATATATTGAAAATAAATACATTCACCTTGTTTTACTGCGCAATACACTAAACTCACACGTAATCGAGTCTACAATCACATCGTTATTGCTTTGCATTACGCAGTATACGCGGTTTAATAATATTTCACCGCTCAAGGTATAGGGAAACCTATACTCTATATAAATGGCCTTCATATCGTTCAGTACTATTTTTGTGCCCACTTTACATCCGGTTGGCAAGTTATTTTTTAATACGCTTAGAATACAATCCAAAGCACGCGCAAAGAGTTCATCGTTAGCCACAACATCAAATACAAGTTTATAAACACGCCTTTCCAAGCGAGGGTTTATTTCTACCGACCCGAGCTTTTCAATCGTGAACTCTTCTTCACACTGCATAGTGACAGTTGAAATAATCTTCTAAGTCGTTACGACAGCTGCTCATTATATAAAGAAATAGTTCTTCAGGGTGAACGGTGTAGGTGAGCTCAGCCCTGTACTGCTCAAGTGCTTTGTACCAAAGCTTATGATATTTCAAAGAGTCTAAACTTTTTAAATAAGCGTCCAGCTCTAGACCATTCTCACCTTGTTCAGCCCTACACTCGGTAAACCCATCGAGCAGAGCGGTGTATGCGTATTAAAGAACCGCATCAAAATAAAGCATATCCATAACACGCGCGTCCACGATTTCAAACATTCTGTTGAAGATGAAACGGTTTCGCGTAGGGACAAGAGCGTTATCATCAGAAGCATTCTTCCACATCAGCTGTATATAAATGCATGGCCGATCGTTATTTATACACAACGTACAAACAACAGCATATGAGGGGGTGTCACTAATCTGCTCTCTTCTTGTATCTACACCTGCAGGAATTTTATAACGATCTTCACTCCACTTCTCAACTATCACGAAGATTCTATTCATCTCCTCGACACTTAAATAAACAACATTCCGTTTGTTTGTTTGTCTACAATCCGTTTCCAGTACATAGTTAACGGTACCGGATTTACGCCTGAACACGCGCAACGACTTCGTCACGGACACATCGTATACGGCGTTGAGAATACTGCTCAAAGGAAGTTCCATCGTATTCGAGGCGCGCACGTCCACTCGGTTCAAGCTCTGAGATAACTATGAGCCACATGCAACGCATCGGCTCGACGGGAGGAGTGAGTCACACCATACGTTAATGAAACGTGTACGGCGCTGTTCCAACATGAATCGTTGTATCCCATTATATTGGGCAGGTGTTTTGAGAAATTTTC
Organism: Bathynomus jamesi; assembly: GCA_023014485.1. Classification (NCBI taxonomy): domain Eukaryota; kingdom Metazoa; phylum Arthropoda; class Malacostraca; order Isopoda; family Cirolanidae; genus Bathynomus; species Bathynomus jamesi. The sequence continues at coordinate 529,883 of JAJOZX010003235.1, read as the reverse complement.
CATCTGCGACACACGAAGTAATATCGGTTTTAATGTTTTATCACTCCCGCTCCCCCAAATACGCACCACACATTTTTCTTCAGGGTGATTTTACGAATTAAACACATTTTATAACGGCTTTAATGTTTTTTCACTCACCACACGTTCATTTCCACAAACTAAACATCTTCACATTCCGGCGCACTATTTGAGAGGAACATATGCCCATATTTTTCCTTTTTGTTTAACAAGCGATACTCGTCTCTAAAGTCTGTTAAAAACTCACACATGGCATTAGCCACAACCTCACTACAAACTTCATGATATATATTAATATAGTGATAAAAATACTTAAGATTCTCCATGATGACGAGATTTACATTATCAGTCGCAGGGCACGAGTACTCGGTATGATGCAACATGACATAATATCGCTTGTCACACCACTCATCAACAAGACTCACTATCCATATCCGTTGCTTCTCTTCTGCACGTGTTGTTTCTTTTACTTCACGGTATATGTAAGCTTTTATAAAGTGTAGTCCTACAACATAGTTCAATATATCACTTGTCCCACGAAACCCTACAATGCTCTCACCAGAATAGCCATAGAGTGTTTGTACATCTTGCTCCTTCGCACGATTCAATTTAGCCTTAAAAGCATCAAAGGAGGGTGGAATAGGGAGTTTTTCACTATCCACCACATCTTGACACTTTGTAGAATAAATATACATTGGAATGATCAAAAAACAAAATAAAAAAATAAAAAATATTAAAGGTAGCCATTACTATTTTCTGCCTACGCGGGAGAATACACGTCTGAGGTCCAGGGCTTACTGCGATCAACTGAGCACGCAGGGAAGCCCAGGTAGTAGCATGACTCACGTTGCTGGTCTTACAGTGGGCGGAGCTTAGAACTTTCTCCTGTGTACACACACACACACACAAAGGAGAAATTGAAACGCTAATTGAAACACGATTTATTGATTAAACGAAATATTCAAGGTACCTTACCTTATGAACCTTATGTTGTTTCGTGTGTTGGTCTCTCTTCACACGGAGGTCAAGCTGGTGGCCCCGCCTCTAGGTCTGGCCTGGTGGAGGAGCGAGTTGCTTTCTTGCGCTCTCCACCGTACATAGCCAGGCACGCCCGGCTCATCTGGTACTGTCCTGAGCCAGGCATCCAGTCTTTTCTTCAAGACTTCAACTTTGACCCCCGTTACGTTTCTGAGGTCCTTAGGAAGCTGGTTGGAAAGTCTTGGCCCCCTGACAACCAAGCTATTTTCCTTCAGGGTTGAGGAGGTCCCTTGTCGTGCTTTTAATTTGGGAACACTACACATTCTGCCTTTCCTATTTTCCAGTGTTGTTTGAATGGTAATTGGGTTTAGTTTTAGGTTTGGTACCAGTTTTTCGATCATTTTCCATATGTAGATTATGATGTACCTCTCTCTTCTTCTTTCCAGTGAGTACGGATTTAATTTATGTAGACTTTCCCAGTAGTTGAGTTCTTTGCAGCCATCAATCTTGGCTGTGAAATGCCTTTGCGTTTCTTCTAGTTTATTAGTTTCTTCCTTTTTATATGGGGACGTCAAAACTGAGCAGTATTCAAGTTTTGGTATAATCAGTGTTTTTAGCAGGGGAATCATTACTGTCCTGTCCCTTCTCTTGAACGTTCTTAGAACCTGTCCGGCGACTCTTTTTGCTTTATTTATCGCTATCTGATTTTGTGTTTCGAATTTCGCATCATCTGCATTATTATCCCGAGATCAATCGCTTTCATGCTTCTCTGAATTTCCTGTCTATCTGGAGCATAATATGCAGTCTGTTTAAGTTCTTCTTTTCTACCATATCTCAAGAGCTGAAATTTCTCGGCGTTGAATGACATGTTCTTGTCTTCTGACCATTTGTATATTTTGTTCGTGTCCCTCTGCAAGGCCTCCACGTCATGTACATCGCTGATTTTTCTGCTGATCTTTGTATCGTCTGCAAAGGATGTTACTATACTATTGCTGTTTACTCCGCTGTCTATGTCTGTTAGCATGATAATGAACAGGAGTGGGGCCAGTACTGTCCCTTGTGGTACTGAGCTGCGTACTTCCGATTCTGTTGGTGATATACCTTGAATTTTGACGACCTGCAGACGATCACTAAGGAAGTTGTAGATCCATTTTCCCACTTTGCCTGTTATTCCCATGTCTTTAATTTTATGTGCTATTATACCATGGTCACATTTATCGAAAGCTTTAGCAAAATCTGTGTATATAACATCGTAGTTGTCATTGCCTTCCAATGCATCTAGGATATTGTTGTAGTGCTCTATTAGTTGTGATAGGCATGATCTACCTGATCGGAATCCATGCTGATTTTCGTTGAATCTTTCCCGTGTCTCCAGGAAATCATAAATTTTCTCTCTAACTATTCTTTCAAATACTTTGGTGAGGTGGGACGTCAATGACACTGGTCTATAGTTCTTTGCTTGAGATCTGTCCCCTCCTTTATATATAGGGACAATGTTTGCTCTTTTCAAGATGCTCGGTATTTCCCCAGTGTCTAGGGATCTTCTCCATATCCAGTATAAAGGTGTAGCTATTTCATTTTTACAGTTTTTAATCAATAATGCGTTCCAATTGTCCGGACCTGCAGCTGAATGTAGTTTCATTTGTTCTATAGCTCTCGCTACATCTTCTGGTGTAAACTCAAAGTCTGTTATATACTCTCCTTGCAATTCCTCTTCGAAGAATGCATTTATGTCAGGTATCGCTTTGTCACTTTTTGGGGTACTGAAAACTGATTCATATTGAGCTCTCAATGTATCAGATATTTCTTTGGATCGTCGGTTAGTTCATTATTTCCCGTCCTTAAGGGCCCAATAGCGGCGCGCGTTTTTGTTTTCCTGTTTGCATAGCTATAGAAGTATTTTGGATTTTCCTTTATTGCTTCTACCGCCTTTTCCTCTTCCCTCTCTGTATGGTCCTTAATCAGGGCTTGTATTTCCCTATCGATACCCTCCAGTTTTTCTTTTTTATTTTTACTGCCATTATCTCCGCAGTTTCCTAACTTCGCCTCCACTCTCTTTCTTTTGCGGAATAGTCTTCTCTTTTGCCTTTCTAGCCAGCTCCTCTTTCCTTTTGGCTGTGATTTCGGAGCATATTTTTCTAAAATTCTCAGCGTTTTTTCCTCCAAAGTTGTTAGCATTTCTTCAGTTGTTTTATTCTCGAAAATTGTTCTCCATTCTATTTGGGCCATGTGCGATCTGATTAATTCCCAATTTATAGTCTTCGAGTTTAAGTTAAAGGCCCCGAATTTACTTCTTTCCACAATATGTGTATTGTCTTCTAATGCTGCCATCATATTTGTTGATATCTCGATTAAGTTGTGGTCTGAGATAATGGTTGGGGTTATTTTTATATCAGCAATCAAGTTCGTGTTATTCGTGAATACCAGATCCAGGCAGTTATTTTTTCTGGTATTTTCTGTTATCTCCTGTGTCAGCATAAACTCGTTTGTGAGAGCCATCAACATTTTTGCTTGTTCCTGATCTTCTCTTGTGCCCCCCTTGTCCTGGTGAATATATATATTCCTATTCACCTTTTTGTATTTTATAAATGGGAAGTTAAAGTCTCCGCAGATCATTATATTGGGGGATGGAGGGTTTATGGCCTTTATTAGCTTTCTAATGTCATCAATGGCCTCCGAGAATTTTTCGGTTCGGGTGCTTGGAGGTCTATAGATGACTATTACTATCAAGTTTAGTTTTTCTATTTTCACTGCTAGGAGTTCCACATAGCTGTTTGATTTACTTATTATCGTCTCTGTCATATGACCTTCCTGTACATATATAGCACAGCCACCTTTCCGTCTCGTCGTTCTATCCGCTCTTAGTAAGTTGAAGCCCTCTATATTTATCTCTTTCTTATCAATACAATGTTCGCAGTTTTCACAATTTCCTTGGCAATCTTTAAGATGAGTTTCTGTGAGGCATGCGATGTCCGCCCTTGTTTCATCCATAAATCCTTTCAGGTACGAAACCTTATTGAGTGATTGGTTTGGTCTTATTCCTTGAATATTAGCCAGGACAATTTTTATGTTCTCTGTTTTTCGTTGCCCCTTGTGCATTTCAAGTTCGTTTTCCTTCGATATCGCTTGATTCGTTGCTCTATGATCCTCCGAAAGAGATCCGTTTCCTCCTACTTGTATTGGTAGCTTCTTGCCCGGTAGCGATTTGGCTCGGGGTTTCCAGCTGTGTCAACTGCATGTGGATGACATTTAGCATTCGTAAGGTGTCTGAGATGTTGAAAAAATTTTCTTGTTCGCTTATTGTGTTCCTATTGTTGTTCCTATTGTTATTTTTATTCCTATTGTCATTTAAACTTTTTCCTTTGTTCGTTGAGTCCGTCGGGAGATGATAGTAGCATTTATTCCCGAATTTGCAGGTTCCGTATTTTGCGTAAGTTCTGCAAATGTCCGGGTGGTGGAATTTACATCCGTCTCCAAATTTACAATGACCATTATTATAGAAGAAATTGCATATTGGGGGATGTTCATATATACATTGTCCTCTTTTAAATCTGCAATTATCTTTTATATAATACCTGCATATAATTCCTTCCCCATATTTACTCTTGGCTTTTGTTTTTTTCTCCTTATTGGGGGACAGTTTTACTTCGTTTACCTTGAAAGGTATATATATATTTACAAATACGTGTAATAAATAAGTTAACAATAGACACATCAAAGATTATATTCAAGGTGTATATATATATATATATATATATATATATATATATATATATATATACAGTATATATTTGTACAAACATGTGTAATAAATAAGTTAACAATAGACGCATCAAAGATTATGGTATCCAAAGGGTACGGTATCATAGGTACCAAGTACCTGGTAACGTTTCCTATAGGTGTTACGGCACACCTTTGTACCCCTAAGTTCCTTCACGCCCCCCAGCTTCTGCGCCCGAAAATTGTGGGTGCCTACAGTTAGTTGGGGCAGCGGTCGCCCTCATCATCATCATCATCATCCAAGCACACTAGAACCTTCAACGATTCAAAGTTAACGACCCGCCGATTCGCCTGGTTGAGCGTGATACCCTTTGCCTTCACGATATATTTCATATCCTCCCCCACCCTCTCCCGTGCGCCATAAGTTTTTGGTCCTGTTGAGACAAAAGAGTCGGCGTATGCGGTGTCTCCATACTCATTCTTGATCTCATCAGTCAACTCACCGAGAAATTCACCAATAGGAGGCATGTATTCACCCTCCCTCTCTGAATATCACCCGTGAGGTGTCTGTGGCCAATTCGGTATTGTTGTACTTTATTATGTAAGTATTACCTACATTCACGATCTCCATGACCTCTTTATCGGGAGCATTGGCATAATTCAAGACTTCACGTGCCAAATGAACGTTCCCTTTGCCAGTATTCTGTGCAAATTTTCCCCAAAGACTGTTTAGACACAACTTTGCACTAAAGCGCTTGCCAGGGTTCTTTACAATTTAGGAACGGTCAAGCTGTATACCTTCACGGTCACGGTAACGTTGAATATAGGCCGACTTTTCATCTTCGGTATCAACTCCTCGCGGATACCCTAATGCTTCGACCTTATCTTTCAAAAAAACGTTTATATATGGCGTGAAAAGGTTGGGTAGCTTCTGAAACCTCCACACCTCATGTATCTTCAATATGCTGTAGCCATGGCGAACAGCTAGATCCAGCTCTGGACTTGTATATACACCTCTAATCTTACGCTGGTGGGTTGTATGGTCACAATCACCATTGTTCTTTTCTACGCACTTCACGCACAAGGGAGACATAAGCTTGTGATCGATAACGACGGGTAAGATAGATAGGCATCCATAAATCGCGAGAAGGGGAGTACGTCTACGAAAGAAAGGCCGAAATAGTACCCGTTCAAATTTGTTGAGAACTCCTCGATGGTGGGTAGGTCAGGTCCCACCAGTTTCTCAGGCGCACCTACGAGGTACGGATTGTTCTTCATCACGTAGGGGTATAAAAAACAGAAGTCGTAGTAATGGAGTTTCACACCCTCCGTAGGCGGAAAGTATAGCTTGAAGGGATTTGTACGCTTGATCGTGTTTATTTCTTCACGGTACTGTCCATCTGTCTCCATCCGTGCATCATACTCATGCTCCCACAAGACTTTGTGAGTGAACTGGAGCCTATAAGTTGATCGCGGGTGCGGGTCCACGCAAGACAGTCGGCAGGAGATCTACCGTGGATATCTCCTGCGATTCCACACTCAGGACGGGGGCATCCGTGCCACCAGCAACCGTTAAAGGAGTACACAGTCTTCTCACCAGTGGCACGGTTTTCACTTAGACCATCAACCCAAAAAACACGACCATTAACCTTAATGGGTACTTCACCCGTGTTGCGGGCATGCTTTATGTATACACCTGTCTGCTGCTGTAGGTGTATGAGCCAGTAAATAGCCTTGTGCCCATAACTGCGGGGATTGTTTCTGTGAATAACGGCTAAGGTGTCTTTAGGCATGAAGTTATTCTTGAACACCGTAAAACATAATGAGGCGATGGTGGTTGCGACTTGCAACGGATCGCATTTGAAACGGCCTATGTACATCCTTCTAAAGGCCTGGAAACATACTCTAAGCACGCGCACATCATTCACGCAATAACGCTCACATTCATCAGCTATATTATAAGGATTAGATTCATTAAAACTGTTGTAGTATCGGTCAAAATCTTCACGTTCATCTGTACTCATACATTCATAGTTAAAGTAATGTTTGGGTGGAGGTAGTCCTACGTAATTTAAAGTTTCGCTAGTGAGGAATGTGTAAGGGAAATATCCTTTTGAAACTTCAGCGGCTACGCCCATCACCTTGGGTAGCTTTGCTAATTTACAAGGTGTGAATAATAAAGTGTCTTTAAACTGTACATTACCTCTTATTTGCATCTGTATTAGCTTGTTGCCTCTTTTCAAGGGATCACCTGTAAATATCTCAGATGACTCGTGCTCAAGCAACTCCTTATAAAGGAACTGTGTGTCAAATTTTGCCCCGTTATGGGCGAGAATATACACAGTCATTTTTTTAACTTGTCCGCTAACTTGACAATATACAAAAGTTTCACAGGGCTATCGTAGGCATCGTTTTAAAAACGTTTGTCCGTTTACCACATTTGTGACACTCATCACACTCGATCTCCATACACTCATCACAGATAGTCTGGCTTACAAGTAAATGTGGAATAACCTCTTTGGTTTCAGCGTTCGTGTATGTTTCTATATCGTAGTACACAGTTATACAAGGCTATTTTTAGGCTTAGCATCTTTCATATAACATACATGCTTTACTCCATCCGCCTTATATTTCTCATGGCATGTAGAAGTGAATTTCATCACATTTATGCTTGAAATTCCCCCAATTATCCATCATATGAAACATACCACATTCACATTTTCCTGCACGTGCCAATTGATTTATGGAGCTCAAAACAGTTATTATTGAAAAATGTGCGTCTACACACATCACAATCCCTCTTCTCAGCTTCAACTACACGGCTTTCACATTTGGAGCTTTTACACTGCTCACATACCATGTGGCAATCTTTACAATGTTTCACTATATCATCCGCAAACTCGATACACCCTTACACAAATCATGATGTCGCCATATTTTCGACTTTTATCATAACTCGCGTAAAGGTCCCTTATATTACGGATGGGGAGATACGTTGTCCCTGACAGTCCTAAAATAAGTAGGGGTCTGTACGATCTCTCACACTGCTTTTAAAAACATACACAGTCCTACGACGATCATCCATTCCAAATACAACTATACGAACATTCATTTCCTGTTCTACCCTTCTCAGCTCTTCAGGACCCATATTACAGTCAAACTCAAGTTTACAGTCTACAGCTAGTTTACGGGCACGCTCCACTACCGTAGGCAACCAAATGTTTTTGACCGTGTATTTAGTACAGTAAACATACGAGCTAAGACTACTGCTATAAAGCCGCAACCACGATCGACGTTTATGTGCCGTCTAAAAATAGCCTGAGAATTGAAGTTAAGAGTATAAGTTGTGACGCTATGACCCGCAACACGGAATACACGGTCAATATTTACCGTGAAGTTGTCCATATTGAAGGCTATACTACTTTGAGAAGCATGCATTATAAGGCCTAATATATACTCTATATCTTCAGCTGCCAAACGTCTGAACGGTATTACCACCCAAAAATCATCTACATCTCCGTCATCTGACCCGAATCGGAAGGACAACCTCGTCCTGACTTCATGTTCGTCGCGGCTGTGAAGGGCAAACTCTACAATACGCTCAACTATGCACCGTAGTCCGTCTTCAACACCATTGCTATACATGGATCTAGGATCAACCCTGACTATATACCGATTTCTAGTTAAGGCTGGGGTGGGGTTAGCGGTGCGCACCAACTCGAATGTTATGCCATCCTCAACAGAGCGAGAAGCTGCTGCGGAGGATGTACACGGAATTGAACAGGAATAAGGGGATATATTTTTGAGTAAGGTACTATTGTGGGGGTTGTGTCGTAAGACGTAGAGGTTGGGGCTCTATTACTGGTGGTCTAACAACCGGCGCAATCCTGGCGCGCTTTATACCTGACGTGGGCTCTTCATCATGCCTCCGCTTTGAATTGTCGCGTGCTACAGGTATCGCTGGTGAGGATTCGTCGCGGGGGGATTCTGTGATCACAACTACACTGTCGTCGGGGTCATCTGTAATGTCGATGATGGGGTGCTGTACCTCATCGTCATTCACGGTTCTGTGGGAGAAGAGAAAACAAGACTGTAGAATATAAGGAGCAGCACTTAAATTTATTATATTTTGTAAATGACCCACTTAGGAGTGTGACGTGTTAGAAATGGATTCTGTAGAAAAATTCAGGTTCACGAGCCCATCCACATGTATTATATCTGGACCTACAGGATGTGGTAAAACTGTGTTTATGCTTAAAATCATTAAAGAAAAGGGAGAGATGTTCTCAAAATTTGTGCATAAAGTTATATGGTGCTATTCGACGTATCAATCAGTGTTCAACGAGTACCAAGATGATATTTTGTTCCACAAAGGTGTATATGACGTTAATTCGTTAAAGGGAAATGAACATACAGTCATTGTAATTGACGATCTCATGTTGGAGATGGATAAAACGTTTGCCGAGACATTTACAGTATTCTCCCACCATCTTAACATAAGCGTGTTCTTCATCAATCAGAATCTATTTTTCAAAAATAGATACATGCGCGATGTGTCGTTAAATACACAATATCTAGTCTTATTCGCGCAACGTAGAGATGTATCACAAATTGGGGTATTAGCCAATCAAATGTTCCCGAATCAGCGTAAGGAGTTTTTGGAAGTTTATAAAGAAGCTACAAGCACGCGTTACGGATATTTGCTTTGCGACCTTCATCCGCGAAACACGTTTAGGGTGCTTCTAAGAACGAATATATTTCCAAACGAGCCTGAAACGGTGTATATTCCAGAATGACAAAGAGGCTAAAGAAATACCATGAATTAATAAAAATCTATCATCGACTGCCCCGGGCAATGCAGCAGATGTTTTAAAAATATCGACTCCGACTTTTTAAAATGCATCTGTGAAATCTGTCTTAACGTTATAAATTGCAATGTATCAATGAAACCACCTCAGAAGGCTCGCCTACGCCGTTACAAGAACATAATACGTGCACTCGCTCGTAAAAGTCAAACTGTAGGGAAGAAAAAACGAATTATTGTACAAAGAGGAGGGTCATTCCTCCCCATCTTATTTTCAGTTTTGGGTCCTTTACTGACTAGATTAATATAATGAAGAAAGTGGTAGTGATTCCACACGAGGTGTATGCTTCACTGCAAAGTTCAAAGAATCCAGACACGGATCTAGATCCCCGTAAAAGCAGGCTTAAAAGAATGGAAAGCGAATTGCTAGCCCTATTAAACAGTGAAAAAACACCTGATGAGAAAAGAATCTTATACCAAGAAGCTCTGCAGAAATTTCTTCACGAGTACGAAAATTATAAGAACCCGACAGAGATTCCCGTGGTTATTAGGCACAGCACGGGGAACGATGGACATGGTGACATAGGACCTGTGTCCGACGATACTGACCAACCAAAGATTAATGGGTCGGCCACACAACATATCGAGCATGTATTAAAAAGCACCCTCCCACATACATTGAGGAATAAAGGTTTAAGTCTTTATAATCTATTGAATGAGGACCCCGCCATACAATGGACCGATACAGGCGAGATCATTGTGGAAGGAGCAAAGGTACAGGGATCGAATATCGTAGACATCGTCCATGATCTGGTGAGAAAGTGGGATAGGCCCTCACCATCAGGATGGAAGCATATTAAAGCAAGACTACAACAAATAAATGTCCCCAAAACAATGATAGGAAATCTGAACAGGTTAAAAGACTTGGAACATGCGACGCACGTGACACAATTGAAGACGCCATCACCCCCGGCGGTAACACCTTTGAAGAGGAGAAAGAAGAGGTTAAACAACGGTCAACCCTACCCACGTGCCTCTAAAATACGCAAATGGCTAACATATTAAGAAGACGTTATTATGACATTTCTAACCCAGCCTCCTACGGAGGCGTAGATAGACTGTACAGAAGTGTTTACGGAGTAGGAAAAAAAGATGTTGAGAGATTTTTGCGGGAGCAGGACGCTTATACACTTCATAAGCCTGTGAGAAAAAGGTTTAAAACAGCCAAGACAACAGCTGCTTCGATTGACTCTATTTGGCAAGCAGATTTAACAGACATGCAAAGATATTCTGTGTATAACGATGGTTACCGCTACATTCTATTCATAATAGATGTATTCTCTAGATATCTGTGGCTAATTCCTCTGAAAAATAAATCACCTGAAACAGTTGCTAAAGCCACCAAAACTGATGTTAAAAGAAAACAGGGTTCCTGGCTATTTTTGTACGGATATGGGGAAGGAATTTATAGGCCGTGCTTTTCAGAACATGTTGACAGAGTTTAATATCAGCTATTACACTACCAATTCTATACATAAGGCTTCTTTAGCTGAAAGAGTTCAACGTACCATAAAGGAACGCATGCACCGCTATTTTACACATAAAAACACATACAGATTTCTAGACATTCTGGAATCATTGGCCTCATCCTACAACCGCTCACACCATCGCACGATTGGGACAACACCTAACGAGGTTTTAGAAAGAGGTACGCGCCCAGAGGTGAGAAGAGATGGAACACCACCACACTCTGCGCGTTTCAAAATCAATGATTATGTAAGGCTGTCGCGTTCGGGAAATAAATTCGCGAAGGGATTTGAGCAAGGATGGACACGTGAGATTTTTAAAGTTAGGGCTATGAGACCTAAAGGTGAGATAATGATGTATTACGTTGAAGATTTGAATGGGGAAGAAATCGCAGGAGGCTTTTACCGCGAGGAGTTGCAGAAAGTGACATTTAATTTAGGAAAAAATGTGTTTAAAATTGAGAAAATTTTAGGAAGCAAAGGTTCAGGAAAGAGAAAAATGTATCTGGTGAAATGGCTAGGGTACCCAGAAAGCTTCAACACCTATATTAAAGCTGATGCAGTAATGAATCTTAAATAGTATGCAACATGGCTCCTAACCATTTCTACGTCACACTCCCGTCCTCCTCGTCCCTGTCTATACACCCTAACAACACACTAGCCAACTTTGTGACAGCTCCATGGACCCATTGAATTGGGCCGTGATTCGTATGAGGTGGGGATATGTGAAATTCAGCTGGACACCCTCTTTTTAAATATTGATTATACTTGGGATGAAACCATGCGTACCACCCAGACTGGGTATGCACAGTATTACAGTACAGAAGTAATACTAGGGCCGGGTCACTATGGTGAGGCCGAGGATGTTGTGAGAGACTTAAACGTAAGTTTAAAAAGCTCAAATCTTACAGGCGATTTAGTATACGAAATCGTAAACAATGATCCCCATGCATGCACTATGGCCCTAAAATCGCAGGCTAACCGAAATATTAAAGACCAAAGAGTGTTCAAAATTATAACCGATGGACGATATAACGCAGCCTTCCAAAGAGACACATTTCACGAGGCACAACACGACTTGTCCAGCCTAATGTATCAGTTGAAATTGGAGAAAATGGTTGACGGCTATAAACCCCCAGACATGTGCTATATTTACAGCAATATAGTGGAGCACCAGTTTGTTGGGGATACCCAGGCACGCCTGCTGCGCATTGCTCACATTCTCAACCATAGAGGAAGGAGTTTGAGTATTACATATGACAGACGCCATTATGTGAACGTCGCAACTAATCTAATAAACAATATCTCCATATATATAAGAACGATTGAGGGTAAAAATTTCCCATTCGGTAACGGGAGCTTAACAGTGAAGCTGCACTTTCGACGCACTGAGTTATAGTGGACTTGGGTCCATTTTTTCAGCCATACTACGTACGGCTGTTCCTTTGCTGAAGAGGGGTGCCAGATACCTCGGAAGGAAAGCGCTACAATCAGGTCTTAACACTGCAGAAGACATATTGGCTGGGGTTAAACCTAAAGAAGCTCTAAAAAGATAGTTAAAACGTACACGGGACGAAATCGTCAAAGATGCAAAGAGAAAAATGAGTGGTGGTGGGAAGAAGAAGAGGACTGGCCGGAAGAAGGGATTACCAACACGTGGCATTAAACGTAAAAGGATATCAAAAAAGAAGTGTTGTAAGCGAATGAAGCCTATGGTTGACCATTTTTTTGACTGATATAAGCTAAGGACATTGAACTCATGAATCATAGTTTGTTTACTACTTGTCGAGAGAGGAGGTACTATTTCTAACTCGTCATGGCACACTTCATCCATCCGTGTAGTTCACAATGCTGTAAATCCGAGCTATCCCTCTTTGAGATGCCCCCAACTCAAGTTTATATTGAACACAGTGACTTTACTACAATTAACTCTTTAAACACAATTAGTTCCCCGAGTGCTCCTATAGAATTCGTGATACCCAGCTCAGGCCCTTACTTTTTGATCCAAGCTGTGTGCACATGTACGCTAAACTACGTATAGCCCATTCTGATGGAACGGACTGCGATGACAAATATGCTGTATACCCTGAAACAAACTTTCTGCACTCCATATTCAACCAGTGTGACGTATATTTAAATCAGGTCAACATATCGGCAGGCACGGGGTACTATCACCTACGAGCCTATCTGGAAAATGTCCTCAACTTTTCCAAAGAAGGGAAGGATACCTTTTTAAGGGCCGAGGGATATTATCAAACTAAAGACGAACGTTGTATAAAGGACAAATTTAAAAATTCGAAAAAGAAGATATACGAGTGTTTTGGACGTCTGCATACAGATTTCACATTCCAGGAGAAGTTGCTTGTGAATGGGGTGGATATGAAAATAAAGCTCACCCGCACGAGTCCTGAGATCTGCTTAAATCTGGATGTTGATCAAGAAGAGGGAGCAAAACCCGTTGTGGTTCACATTATGGAGACATACCTCCACGTACGGCGAGTGAAATTAAGTTCACCAAAACAACTAGAAATTGAGAAAAATTTACTAAACGCCACAGCAAAATACCCTATTAACAGAGTACAAATCAAACTATACACGGTGCCAGCAGGGTTGGCATCGAAACAGATAGAAAACATCGCCCTGGGAAATCTTCCTAAAAGGATATTAATTGGAATGCAGAACCATGCTTCGGTGAATGGAAAATATAAAAAGAGTGCCTTTAAATTCGAGAATTTCGGACTTAAAAATATAACTCTATACGTTAATGGCATTGCGTTGGGAGGAACATTGAATACAGACTATTCATCAGATACTGTGTTACTGCTTTGCGCGAGAGCATATAGTAATCTCGCCCATATTGCAGGTGATTGTGATGAGCTCGAGAATGAGGTAATGCAGAAAGAATTCATTGATCAATTTAACCTGACTTATCTGCTAACGTAAATACACATTTAAGTCCACAGCAGAATGGAAACATCTCAGTCAGGTTGGAATTCACCAAGCCTATAAACGCACCTATTAGTGTACTAGTATATCTCGAGTCACAAGCCCTAATAGAAGTAGACAGATTTAGGGGCGTTATCACTGACTTTTAAAATGGATGCGAACACACTTCAGAGAGTAATGAATAGTGAACGAATTACACGTTCCAAATTTATCGGTGTGTTTGCGAAGAATGAAACATTGAATTTCCCAACTACGCGAGATTGCGGTAGTCTTATTGTGAACACAGATGTCGTTGGTAATGAAGGGATTCATTGGTTTGCAATCTATTTTAAAAATAGGGACCGCCTGTACTATTTTGATCCACTCGGGACTCGACCCTGGAGCGACCCTGTTATTGTAAAGTTTCTCGGCCAGTTATATCCCCGAAGTTGTATGGAACCCATTCCGGTTACAAGAATATTTTAGTAATACGTGTGGAATGTACTGCCTTTCATTTCTCATGCATATATCACGCGGTAAAGACTATAATTTTTTAAAATTATTCGACCCGTGTCACACTCAACGAAACGATGAAATGGTATGCAGACAGATAAAAATCCGTTTTCCTTGTGCTTACTCGTTGTATAGTATGATGTTTTGTTCGTGTGTGTATATATATATATATATATATATATAACCAATAATGTTAGTTTGTATATTCTGTAGTTTAAGATGGTTATTGTCCTAAAAGCACGATTTTTTTCATTTAATAAATTGATGAAATGATATGCAAACAGATAAAAAGCCGTTTTACGATTGTGCGTACTCGTTATATAGTATGATGTTTTGTTCGTGTGTATATATATATATATATATATATTTGTAACCAATAATGTTAGTTTGTATATTCTGTAGTTTAAGATGGTTATTGTACTAAAAAAAGATTTCTTTCATTTAATAAATTGATGAAAACACATTGTCTTCTTCCCCCAAAAAAGATCAAACAAAAAAAAAACTTACATTATTTCGTTAATGATGTGACATTCGTTGGGCTGTTTGCTCGGTAAATCTTCAACTTCCGTATCCAGGTCCATGACGTGGGATTCTTCAAAACGAAAAGATTTTATAACACGTGACAAATCCTCATCGGACCTTAAAGGAGAAAGACTAATTCATTAGTTCATACTGAGTCTTTTTTAATAAAAACATACACAGAGTATACATATAGTAAGAGTATTGCAATGTGAAGATATCTTTGAACCGCTCAGAGACGTTCCTTTAAGAGATAATTATGAATAACATTTGAATTTATATAAAAAACATGCAAAAAATTGCTATAAAAAATCAATGAATCAAAACAGGATTTTAGCATAACTGCAAACTAATCTATAATTGCGATTACATAAATGAAGTAGTTTTAATGTGATGAGGTGAATTACTACAACCCTCCATATATACGACGAAATAATCCTCTTTCTGGCACGCACAAGTTTGTGAATAATTGACTCCAAAAAATAAAATTATAGGCACTCACATTTCTACGGCAGCCCCTTGCGTCGGATCGTAACGAGCATAATTGCAAATATCATCAACGGTTTGCGTTGGAAATAATCCATCCCAGTCAGCGGCGTTAAAAAGATTAGTTGTAGACAACGCTACAATGTCACCATCATGATATAGATCCGGTAGATTATAAAGTTCTTGATTCATGGCGGAGGGAATGTTTATTCACTGGTGAAAATAATTACTGTGACTCCCAGCTGAAAATATTTCCTTTTATACGCACGATCCCAAGCACCGCCCCAAAAGATAAAGAGCGGTTCGTAAGTTTAATGATTGGTTGTCAATGTAACTGGGCGGAGCTATGATAAGTTTGTCTACCAATCGGAACACCTATATTATGGGTCCAAGCTTTGGACTACTAATGGTGTCTTTATATTCTCAACGTAGATTTAATGCTCACATTGTGTATTACCCCCTGCAGTCTCTACCACGGCAATACTTTTCTCGGTTTTCCCCAACTCACCCCTTTATGCAATATCCCTCGCAACATTGATCAACCATCTCTATCACAACAATATTTTATTATTTTGCGGCCATACTAGTTGAGCCTCAATTTTTCGGATGCAAGTCGTTATAGGAATATCTTCATCAGAGCCGTTCAGCTCAGTACCGCAGGAAACAAAATTAGCGCCGCTACTCTTCATAATCCAGACATTACCAGAAACAGCACAGTAAAACAAAGGCCATTAGAAAATAATAAATCTAGAAGATTTTTGTGCATTATTATGTTTTGCGGCCATACTATTCTCAGCTTTCACAAGATTCCTGACTTGTGGATTTGGTTTTGTGTGTGTGTGTGTGTGTGTGTTTGTGTGTGCCGTCCTCACTTTCTCTGACAAAAATCTGTGTATATATATATAAGAATTTTAAATTCAGTTTTACCTTCACTAGCAAAAGTAATTTTATTCAGTTGTTGAGTACTTCCAAAGTACATGTGTGTTAATTTTGAAAAAAAAACCTTTAAGTTGATTTCTGATAATTATAATTTTTAACAGTGATTTAAAATCAATAACAGAGGCAATAACTATGATGATGATACCATGCAAATTAAACGTAAAGAAAAACAACGAAGTTAATAAAATCTAAAACATTTATATACAAGGAAAACAAACACATGGAGATAGAAGAGACGGATGCGAGTGTTTTAGTGAAAGTTTCCCCACCACATTCCAATGTGTCCAGTTTGCGGTCAGCCTCTGCGCTTGAGGCAATTTGTACATTGTTTCTTCCAGAGATGAATTCAAAGAAAGAATGAAATGAAATGAAATGAGATAGAAATGAAATGAAATGAGATAGAAATGAAATGAAATGAAAAGGTTAATTGGCCATATGACAATAAACATTTTAGGTGAAGTTAGTTAAAATAATTAGCTCTTTCGCTGTTTATTGTTTTTCTTATATATATATATATATATATATATATATATATATATATATATATATATGTGTGTGTGTGTGTGTGTGTGTGAGTGTGTGTTGTCATTTTTCTGAAAGTAAATAGAGAGAACGACGTTTAAATAATTAATTCTTTTACTGTTTATTGGTTTTGTTACATATATACAGGGCTATTCAAACGATTCATCCAATTTCAACTGAGAATACTCGTCCTATCAACCGTGCATCAACTGGGCATACACCACATGAAAGAGGAAATCTCTGAGTTTTACAAGATCACCGCGAGAGGGCTCCAAAGTCACACTGTGGCCTAGCCTAGCAACAAACAGTCAGTGTGAAAATGGCGTCCACACAGCAGAAGGCGTTTGTGTGTTGCAGTTTTGAGCTGTAAATCGGTAGTCACAGTGCAGCGTGAGTTTCGTCGACGTTATAGAACAGATCCACGGATGCTCTGAGCACCCAGTGGATCTGTTCTGTAACGTCGACGAAACTCACGCTGCACTGTGACTACCGATTTACAGCTCTAAAACTGCAACACACAAAATGCCTTCTGCTGTGCGGATGCCATTTTCACACTGACTTTGTTGCTAGGCTAGGCCACGGCGTGACACTGGAGCCCTCTCGCGGTGATCTTGTAAAACTCGGAGATTTCCTCTTTCATGTGGTGTATGCCCAGTTGATGCACAGTTGATAGGTACAGAAGTATTCTCAGTTGAAATCGGATGAATCATGTTGAATAGCCCTGTATATATGTATGGTAAGGAGAAAGTCGGTCAAATACAATTGTGTGTTTGTGTTGTGTGTGTGTGTGTGTGCGTTGTGTGTGTGGTGTGTGTGTGTGTATATTTCGCCTGAACTATTATTTTGACGATTATACGTTTCGTATTTCTTATATTATTTTTTATTTTGTGCAGTAGAAGATAAAGTGTATGTATTTATTTTCAATATATTTAATTATTTAATATAATTGTGTATATATATATATATATATATTTCTCCTGTACTGCTATATTTATGGTTATATTTTTTGATCATATATATTCCTCGTTCATATTTCTTATACTATTATTATTTTTATTTTATTTTTTTATCATTCCGTCGTGTATTTATTTCCTATATATTTCCAATAATTCGTCTAAATAAACAGAATGATGTAATGGTGTTTTATTATTTCAGTTTAAATGTATTTCTTTTATTGTTAATATTGGGTTTCGTTTTAATAATTAGCTCTCTTTCTGAATAACTTTAAGGAGAAAGTCAGTGTTGCTTTTAATAAATAAAAACATTTGGCAACTCGTGTAAATAAAATAAATGGCGGTATCTGCCAACTCACTCTAATAATGTATACCTGAACAATTAAAATAAATGCTATCTGGTAACCCCTCCATATATAAAAAGTGATACCTGGCAATTCATCATCATCTATATAAAACCTGCTTGGCTTCGGGACGTCCATAATGATGCGAACTCCGGCAGAATAAAGAACTCTCCTTCCTTCTTAGATTAAGACAGGTTAGGTTTCTCTTTGGGGTGTGAGGACGTCCCACCTTCTCCCCCAAAGACCTCCTCCCTCTCTCCTTTCTCTTCCTCTCTTAGGTTAAGGCTACCCCTTTGGGGGGAGGTCATCCTCCCTTCTCCCCCCCGAAGCTCTCTCCCCTCTCCCCCTTTGGCAACATTGATTTGTTGCATTCCCCTACCCCCTTCATTGCATACCCCTCCCCCTTCATTGCATACCACCACCCTTTGCAACATACCCCTCCCCCTTTGCAACGCACCCCCACCCACCCATTTGCAACATGATCATTATCTCTGCAACATTCTTGCACTCTCCCTTTTTGCGCCCATACTACTGAGGAACATCACAGTGATGTAGTCGGGACCACCATGGCCGAGATCGAGACCGAGACCAGAAAAAGGTCTCGAGACCGGTCTCGAATCCTAAATCACTGAATAATAATACTAATAATTAAGCTGATAATTATAAGTCTATCTCATTATATTACTAATTAGATTAGTCACATTTTAAACCATTCTATGCGAAACGTAAAATATAATTTGTCTAAAAAGAAATCTAATATTTTTCTTCCATATATTGCATAAAATATTTATTAAAACAAAAAATTTCTGCTTGCTTTAAAGAAGAATATTATTACGTTTCACGTTTTTAGTGAACGTCAATAAATATACAAAAACGAAAATATGACACTATGACACTCGTAGAGGTGGATGTTCTTTCTACTACCCGGACCTTACATACTGTATTTTCATATAGATCTATTAGGCTTTGATTCGATTCTTTAACTATTGAAGAAATCTCGAAACTTTGATACTTGTCGGCGTCGGATGAACATACTAGCTTTTTATTCGTTTATCATTTTCTCTTTCTGTTCTTATTATGTTTTAAATACATTATATACTATTTGTGGGCTACATTTACTCGTACATATATATATATATAATATATATATATATATATATATATATATATATATATATATACTTACTTTTGGTTACTTTCGGTGAGTTTGAACGACGGTTCAGGATCGACCTGCGGTCGACCCCTCTGCAGCATCCCGCCTCATTTGCGAGATTTGGTGAAGGAGGGAATTGCTGTCTGATTTCCTCCTGCCCTCGTAGCCAGCCACGCATGACTGGTCAGGGACTTTGCACAGCTATCTGCCCAGCTGGTTCTTGAAGTTATTCAGGTCGGTGTGTTGGAGATTCCTCACTTCTTTTGGTAGGACATTGAAAGGCTTTGGGCCTCGTATTCTGAGGGTATTTTCCATCCTCGTTTTCATGGTCACTTGTCCCACCGCAGCTGGGACCGTACAAAATCTTCCTTTTCTCTCATTCCAGTTTGTTTTTATTTCATTTCTAAGGTTAGGGACAGAGCCCTCAAGTATTTTCCATATGTACAGTATATTATTGTGTACCGCTCGCGCCTTCTTTCGAGAAAGTAGAGTTCCTGGGATTGTAGTCGAGACCAGTAGTCTTCACCTTCCGTTTTCGCTATCTTAGACGTAAAAGTCCTTTGTATAGCTTCAGTGTTCGCAATGTCTCGTTTTCTGTGTGGGCTTGTGAGTACCGAGAAATACTCAATTATTGGTAGGACTAGACTCTTCCATAATTTGAGCATGATGTTTGCTTTTCTGCTGCGGGAGCTCCTCCAGATGATTCCCATTATTTTTCTAACCGTTGTAATTTTGATTTTATAGTGCTCTCTGAATTCTGCATCCGAGGACATTATTACTCCTAGATACCTGACTTGTGGATATGGTGTTATCTGTTTGGCTTGCACAGTTTTGTACCCTTTTTTCTGTAACTCTTTGTTATTACCATATCTTAGAATTTTTCTTCGTTGAACTTCATATTGTTGTCTTCTGTCCACTGGAATAATGTTTCAATGTCGTTTTGTAATTTTCTTATGTCACCTTCGTTCAGTATTTTCTTACATATCTTTGTTTCATCTGCGAAGCATGATACAATACTGTCCTTAATATTTGCATTGCAATATCTGCAATCATTAGTATGAACAGCAGGGGAGCTAATACTGTCCCTTGTGGGACAGAGCTCACGACTTCCGATATATATATATATATCAGCAGAAGCCTGGTGCACAAGAGCGATGTTCCCTGCATGCACAAACAAACAAACTCTTCATCTTTAAGGATTTGGTATGTAAACACATTAAAAAAATATCGTGCGACCGGAAGGGTTTTGGGCATGGTTAAGACGCGATGAGGTGGTGCGTCGGTTAAACTTTGGTATGTGTGTGTGTGTGTGTGTGTGTGTGTGTGTGTGCGGGCGTTCGTGGAACTCGTGGGCTAGGCTGATTTCAGGTTTCAGGTGTCATCCTTAGCCCCCTGCAGGGCTACGACATCCCCAGAAGCTATGCCCCCCTTAAATGCACCTCATAACTTTAGGTTATGTTAGGATAACCTAACCTTCCCTACCCTCATTAAATACGCTTCAAAAAAGGCCGTGAGGACCGCGTGACGTCATCCTGTCAAAATTTTCCGTAAATGTAGTTCATAAACGGACGCGAAGAACTTAAGGGGGGAATTCTCACATCGATCCATTTCTGTCTATCTAGGTGCCACCGTACTACTGAGACGATGTAACATCATGACTAAGAAAGAAAGTACACCAAAAACTAAAAAAAAAAACTGAGTAGGGAAGAAGTAGCGCAGGAACAAAAAAAGAGACTGAATCGTGTAAATTCCGGAAGGGTAAGTTTGAAAGCGTAAAAGAATCCAAAAACGGGTTCATGTAATTATGGTTCCCAATGGCTACATAACTACCCTAAAGATATTTCTACATGACGAGAAATAGAAGTTGTAGATATACTGGGTGTCCCAAAAGGTATGGCCTAAAAATAAAATTTAAATTTTTTTTATTATAAATGAAAGAGTTAAAGAACAATGATAAAAACAAGCATGAATGCTTTAAGTTTTATTTAATATAGATAATAAACCTCCACATGATATCCACCATTCACAACAACTAGTCTAATTCTACGTTCAAATTCTAAAAATGATGAACGTATGAAATCTGGTGTAAGTGATGCGCATACCGTATGTCATAAAAAGGCGCTTAGCAATAAGGTGCTTAGCTTAACTTAGCCTAGCTCCTTAGCCTAACACATCAAATAGCCTCGTACTGTAGTTGATGTCGGAAGTTAAGTGCCGTAAACTGTTTAAATGATGATTCGATGAATTTTTAAATCAGTAAGTAATTTTCCTGTCTGAAATTTAGAATTTGAACGTAAAATTAGACTAGTTGTTGTGAACGGTGGATATCATGTGGAGGTTTACTAACTATATTAAATAAAACTTAAAGCATTCATGCTTGTTTTTATCATTGTTCTTTAACTCTTTCATTTAAAATAAAAAAAATTGTAAAAGTTTATTTTTAGGCCATACCTTTTGGGACACCCTATAGGGCAAACTGTTACCATTTCCACCCTTCTATGTGTAGACATTCAATTAGGAAGGAAAATATCTAAATATGGAGTGCCTATACTTTCACATTAAGGGTATTCAAAGAAAAGAAAGAGTAACAACACCTCAAATCCTAAATAAAAGAAGTAACGACAGGGTCATTGAAGTATATTTTTCAGAAGAAGTGAAAACTATACAAGAACAATTGCATGTCCCTTTTAATGAAAAACGACCGAACTTCGCAGATATATGTATGATACCTCAGCAACATATACACCACCTTCCCGTCCAACACCACCCACCGTTAATTCGACAACTACTGCCGCCTCTCCAACACTCTCAAATGCAACGGTCTACTCAATAACACCGAACACGAACCGTCACATTCGACCAGAAAACGGCCATTATCCAAAACAACTTTGCACCAAGATAATTAACCCTGTAAATTTATTATGCACAAATTTATTATGTACAAATTTATTATGTACACTGACCACGCAGCCTTCAAATTACAATCTCTGCAAAAATTAGCTCTGGAAACCAACATAAGTATGATATACCTAACGTAAACACACATAACTTTCATTTAGCAATGAAAACACTGAACTAGCAATAACATATACAGAGAGGCTAGATTTGCTAGAAAAAGAAGAGGCTGTTGTATTTACATGAAAAACACACACAGTACACATGTGAGGTGAAGGTAAGCAAATCAAACATTGCGGCGTTTTTCCAGTCAGTTTCAGCCAGAGAAATATATTCTATCCAATGGCCATGATTTTGCACATAAGAACCAAATTAGCTCACAAGGCACCAGAGCGTCACACGACTTGAATTATTTGAATTTTTTTATTCACAGTTGGAAGGACTTTAGGAAAAAGTAGAATAGAAGTTTCATTAGGTTAATTTTATCTTATGATCGGTTTTTATTTGGGTACGGTGAGCGTACCTTTCGTATCTTGTCTGACGCCACTGCTGAAAACACTTATACATATTTGCGAAAAAAATGCAATGCCAAGAGAGTATTGCTCTGTTAAAAGATGGGGAGACGAAATACACATATGACTCCAAAAAACGCATACAAATCAGCCAAGAACAAGTTTGGAAGGAGACGTAACTATGGCTATATCACAAATACAAGAAAATTCAGCATCACGGAGTGCTGTCTCTAAAGAAATGCACAGAGAGTATTGGCAAACCAATATACTTAACACGGAGAAAGTCACTCGACACAGGACAAATTCCACTTCCATTGAAAAACGCGAACATTGGCCCCTCATTCAACGGAGGCGAAAGAGCAATGCCTAAGAACTATCGGCCAGTTGCCCTCACTTCCTACCTTATAAAGTACTTGGAATGTGTAATTACAGAAAAAAATGCTTATTCCCTACAAGAAAAGAATTTATTTAATCCGAACCAGGGCTGGAAGAGCATGCTTATCACAGTTATTAGATCACCATGAGAAAATAGTGGAAACATTGTGTCGAGGTCAAAATATAGATGCAATATAGACTTCGATAAATGTGATGTTGAAATTATGGCACACAAACTTAAGAATACAGGAATTACTGAAAAACTGAGATGACGGATATTTAAATTTCTGATCAAAGGAACACAAAAAGTGATAATAAATGGAGTCAAATCTAAAGTCTCAGAAGTTGTCAGCTCTGTCCCTCAGTGTATAGCATTAGCTCTCTTACTGTTCATAATAATAATAATTGTAGACATTGATGCAGATATTAGGGATAGTATCGTACCGTACATACAAGGGAATACTAAATGAAGGTGACATAGAACAATTACAAAAGACATTGAAACATTGTTCAGGTGGACGGAACTTCAACGAAGAAAAATTTCAACTTATAAGATATATGATAGTAATAGGTAGCTACAGAATAAAGGGTGCAAAACGCCACAAGACAAACAGATACTAATGGTACACAACAATATACGTCCCAAAATTTAGAAATGAAATAGAAACACACTGGAATGAAAGAAGAGGAAGTTTCTGTACTGTTATGGCTGCGGTGGGGCAGTGGGGTCATGAAAACGAGAACAGAAAATACCCTTAAAATACGACGCCCAAAACTCTTAATGTACTGTCATAAGAACTGAGAAACATCCAAAACACTAACCTGAACAATTTTAAGAACCAAAAAAACTAGCTTCATAGGCTCTTGTACAGTCCATGACCAGCCATGCGTGGCTAGCTACGAGGGCAGAAGGAAGCGGAAACCAATTCTCTCCTCCACCAATACCCGCAAATGAGGCCGAATACTGAGGAAGGGTTGACCACATAAGTATACACCATATCATAAGCATATATATATATATATATATATATATATATATATATATATATATATATATATGATTTGTACCAACTAACTTTTATTCTCATATTAAAATTTAAAGTAAATATTAAGCGTTATATAAGTATATTATGTCATTATAAAATACATTATTTATGAATGTCATTGACTTCTGAAGCTTTACAGCTGTGTTTATTACGTCACTTCACCAAGTCTCTTCCATCGTTCTCGGATGGTACCTTTGAAATGATGATACGTGACCTTTTACAGGTTGAGTGCCACTGGCGTTAAAATCAATTTAGTGATTCTTATTACTACCACTCCTAATATAATGATAATAATATAATATTAATATACTACTACTACTACTACTACTACTACTAATAATAATAATATAATAATAATAATAATATTATTATTATTATTATTATTATTATTATTTATGTGTCAGTACAATCGGGTACATAATTTTTTAGGATTAGTTTTTGTATTATGATGATAACTAGAATTAAGTTTTTTATATATTATATATATTATATATATATATATATGTGTGTGTGTGTGTGTGTGTGTGTGTGTGTGTGTGTGTGTGTGTACATAGAGAGAGAGAGAGAGAGAGAGAGAGAGAGAGAGAGAGAGAGTATATGGATTTTTACCTCATAATTTTTAAATTATATTAAGAAAGTTTGGAAAGTTTTCCTTTATAAATAATCGTTACACGAATTTAATCGTAAAACAAACTTCAAATTAATAAAAGATAGATAAGTATTAATAATTCTCTTAACGGAATAATAATAATAATAATAATAATAATAATAAATAAATAAATAAATGCGTGCATATAATTTTATTAATTCACACTAAATAATTTTAAGTTTTGAACAGTGATTATAAATCTATTTTTAATCGCACAATTATTTGAGTTTAATTTTTATTATCGGAGTTACCCGTCCGTCAAAGATACGCCTGTCAATGGGTTTCAATTAGGGGGCCGGTAATAGCACGGTATCCGGTTATCCGGTTAAGCTCGAGAGGTAGCTAGCGTGGACCGGGTAAGCCTATACTATAATTAGGGACTCGGCTTCAGTGTTAATGGTCAACTATGATGGATACCGTCTAATAGAAAACCATGTTTCGTGGGAATTATTTTGCGATGTCCGTTCATTCGACACTCGATATATAATTTTTTATACGATTAATAACCTTCTACTGAGTTTTAAAAGTGGTCTTTCTTTATATTTAATGATCCAAGCTGTAATTACGGCAACGTTTCGCAATCAATCGCTAGATTATAAGAGAAAATTTATTTTCTTCGCCAACTTTATAATATAAAGTCATTGATTGGTCCGCCTCTTTATTTACCTCTTAACGGGAAAATATAATAAATTATACAAGTTTCAAATTTATATATATATATATATAATGGATTTCATAGGTTCCCATCTGCCTGTTAACTTTATACTAAAATAATAATTTCACTGTAAATCAAGCGCCATGCTCAATTGCTCATATATAAATAAAAAACCGGTTTAATAATGTATCGTGTATATATAATTTTCTATATACAGTATAAAAATTATATATTGTGATTATATAATTAAACCTATTTAATGAAACGAGGATCCTTCAAAATTGTTTAAAAATGGGGAATTTCCGTTAAGGAACTTTGTTACAAAGGACTTCTTTCTCAAAAAATAATACTCTACAGTTTCTTTATTAATTTCTGTTTACGTTTACTCTAAATGGTACCAAACGTTTGGTTTTATATATTGTATATGAAACGTCTACTCGACAGCTCATAATTTCTGAAATGAATAATAGCTATTTTGAAATGCTTACTACTGGATAGTTCATATATCTGAAAACGGTGCTTAAATGTTTCAAATATATAAAGGCATAGAAATTAAATATTTCATTTGTATAACAAGTTGGTTTTCTATTGTTTCCCCCTAAACGTACGCGAATTGTGGTTATAAATATTCTGGAATGGTGACGCAGTTTATTTAATGATCGTATTTATAAGCTCTCTAGAAAAGAAGAGAAAACAATTATTTTATTTGTGTATTTTTATTCATATATTCCACGTAGACTCGCGGTAGGTCTTCTAAGCGTCTTTCACGCACTTATTAATTTTATTTATTTATTTTATTTATTTACCTCGTAAAGTGTTTCAGAATTAAGAACGAGCTTGTGAGTATACAGTAGGCCTACCCTAGGTTCAATCTCTAAATTAGACAATCTATACTTGAGAAAAGACACTGATAAGTTAGAAAGGTTGGGGCTAGAACAGCCAAAGTAAATCCAGAACTGAGAAGTAAAATATTTGATGAAAAATTAAATGAACTTAGCCTATACGTATTCATTTAAAAAAGTGTGGACTTATAGGACAACTAATTCGAGAATTTAAAATTGATAAGTGGCTTTGATAATGCAATTTACGGGAAGTTATTTGATAAGGATACAGGGTCAATTACGAGAGGAAATGTCTATAAATTGAAAGTCAAAAGTTTTTAAGAGTATTGCTGTGAAGCAATTCTTTTTGTAGAAATTTAAACTTAAACTCCTCAAAATTTCGCGCATTTAACATTTCAATTTCAGGCATTTCATTAAACATTCCATTAGACATTTCAGATTAATCTTTTCAATTGTTTGAAAAATTGGGACAGTCTAGAGTCCAGACAGTTTAATTATCTTACTGAAATATCTAACGAAATGTTTAAGTAATGTGAAATGTCTAATGCATTGGACATTTCAAAATTTGCAAAATTGGGCCAATGAAATGTCTAACGAAACGTCTACTTCTAGTTAGAGTGTACTAATAATAATAATCAGTGAAAAGAAACGGAAACTGACCCCGTAGATGTAGGTCCCTTCCGTCACGTGACCTTTACTGTTATGAAGGAGGTTACGCAACCCTTCAGATATTATTAAACATTTTGTGTTATATGCTAGAGTAGGGGATCACCAATAGATGGACTGCGGTCCAGATTCGGACTGCCCACGGATTTTATACAGACCTTATGAAATAATCCATACACTGATTACAGGATTTACTTTAAAATATAGGCAAACTTTGACATTTCGAAAGGCTCAAAATCAAACCTTTTCTATTCTTTTGGTGAAGTTTAAATTTAGTTTTCATTCGAGAGATTAAATACGGTGATTGCAAGATGATTTCGATAAAAAAAAATGTCGGCCACAT
>JAJOZX010003235.1:482500-497500 GCA_023014485.1 Bathynomus jamesi | reverse complement strand
GAAATAAGAAAAATGCAGGACATTAAAAATTCAGTGAACAGGTAATACTGCATTTTATTTTATACTAAAAACACGGGAAATCCAGTCTCAACGCTCAGCCTATTCTTCAAAGGTAAATAACAGTCTCTGCTTTCGAGCCTTAATTTCTGCAAATTGATCAATGACCTCATCAAAATTCACCTTCTTTGCATATTCATGTTCAATTGAAAGTAAAGCCAACTCTCAAGTCATTTGAAACCGGGATTGGCCAAGCAGCGACATCAGAATAAATTGAAAATCTATCCGTCTCCTCTTCTTCATCAGTCTTCCTCCTGTTGGTGTGGACTTCTGCTGGCGTCTCCTTCCTCTTCATCAGTTTCACTGCTTTTAGAAGATGAATTGCCATCCTCCAATCCGTGCTCTCTCTCATTTGAATCCTCTTGTGAAGATGCTTCTTGTATTTGCCCTTCAGATTCACCAGGCTGAATATCTTCAAGACTTTCTCCTATTGCACTTGATGTTGAAGGCGTCACATACTTCAAAATTGATCCGGACATTGCCTGAGCCACCTCTTCTCTTGTCTTTTTCATTTTTCTTTGTTGGAATCCACTGGGTCGATTTCGCTTCATAGTGGATGTTTTCTGCAAAATTTTAAAATCAAAAGGTATAAAGCATGAACATGCATAACAAGCATGAACTATTATGACTTGAAATACATTAACTGAACAAATTGTCTGTGATTATATTATTATTTTTTTTGGGGGGGGGGGGGAGCGTTAAGTGCAAACACACTCCTAAAAAAGCAGAAAACTATGAGCATTACTCACAAATAACTAGACCACTGACAAAATGAAAATTAACAGTATATCCACTAAATAAAGAAGTAAAAAAATTTATTACAACAGAAAAGCTTCAAACAAGTGGTTCTCAAACTTTTTTCAACCAGATACCCATTGAGTTATCAGATTATCAACCCAGACAAGCAGAGACAATTAATTATCATTATTATTATCATTATTAATTATCATTCATTATCATTTATAAACACTTAAACATCACTATGATACTACATTGTCAAAAATTACTGGACACTGGTATAAGTACCATGATATTGTTATAAACACCAGCACTTTATGCTTTATCATAATTATTTAATGAAACATACCTCATGTATGTGGAGTCACAGTGTCAAGTGAACAAGACTCGGAATGTCAGTTCAGTTGCAGCCAGCTGGCTATGCTCAACAAACTGATGACTAAAACGTCAACAAACGTTCGCCTTTCGATGTAATTTTTACCAAATATTTAATTTTTCGTTTGTAAATTTTGTATTGCCAATAAAAATAAACAATTATTTTATAGTGCAAATTAACATTACGCTGTTGTAATAGTTTGAACATTTTAAAAAAAAAATTCTTACTTTGGCGAATTTTTCACTTGGTTTAAAAATTTGTACTGGTATTTCAACTCTCCCGATGGCACCCCCCTCCTGGCTGTCACCCGGGGTGGACCGCTCCCCTCGCACCTCTCTTAGTACGCCACTGCGAATACCTGACCTATCCTACAGTCGAGCTTGGCTGCAGCATTTCCGTTCATTTGTAGGATTCGTTGTAGGGGTTATTTGTTACCATTCTTCTCCTATAACTCGCAGTCAGGTACCATGATAAGGGTATCATAACTCAAGTGCTGTGCACAGAAAAATACATAGCGTTGAATGATGCCGTGCGTTTCTAAACTCATCACCGATGAACGTGGGCGCGCGCGACTACGTCCTACAAACCACAAATTATTAAGACGCATACATAGACAGGGCGGACTCTAAATACACACGTATATAACTTATATATATATAATATATAATATATATATATATATGATGAATAAAACCACGAAGGAAAGGAAACACAAAATGGTGCTCAAGCGCTTTCGTCTAATGACATCCTCAGGAACACTGAGCACCATTTTGTGTTTCCTTTCCTTCGTGGTTTTATTCATCATAAATATTTTTCACGTGTTACTTTCGTGAAATAATTTTTCATATATATATATATATAATATATATATATATATATATATATAATAATATATTATATAATATATATATATATATATATATAGGGTGGGCGGAAAGTAGCTCCCTAATTTAAATTACATATAATTATGTATAAATTGTGATTGTATTGTTATATTGTTATGGTGTGTTCTCTAAAGTGGTACAATTGTAACGGTAATCTTTTTTTCTCTAAAGTGTTCTCTTTGTGTTCTCTAAAGTGGTACAATTGTAACGTTCATTTTTTTTTTTCATTTCAGATTGAAGGGTAACATGGCTGAGCGTTTAACACTGCAGGAGCGTGCCAGTTGGCGGCACGGTACGAAGTTTGGCAATCTGTCGTTCGAGTTCAAAGATGGTGGCGGGCCATTCACGGACCACGTGCCCAAGTGGACCCGAAAACAATCAAGAACTGCCACTCGAAGCTCATGACCACGGGGTCTGTGGCAGATGTTCGAAGATGTGGTCGCCCTTCGACATCCAGGGCCCAGGAGACGGTGCAGGTAGTTCAGGAAATGTTCGCACGGAGTCCACGAAAGTCAACTCGCCAGGCAGCTCGGGAAAGTGGACTCTCCGCTACTCAGTGCGAACTGTGTTGAAGAAGGAGCTGAACTGGCGTGCGTGGAAGCCGCATTACTGCCAATCTCTCTCGGACGAGGACTGCGACATTCGCATGGAGTTCGGGGAAATCATGCTGGCTTGTCATGAAGACTGGCCCCATCTCTTCCGCAACATCCTCTGGAGCGACGAGGCGGTGTTCCACGTCGGAGGCTTTGTCAACCGCCACAATTGCCACTACTGGGCAGGAGAGGATCCCATGGTTACCGCTGAAAAACGGCAGAATCGGTTCAGTGTAACGGTGTGGTGTGGTATGACCTCAGATCAGGTTGTGGGCCCGTTCCTTCTGCGCAACACCATGAATGCTGAGCGGTACCTTGCTATGTTGCGAAACGAGGTCTGGCCGGTTGTCAGCACATGGGAGAACATCGACGATCTGATATTTATGCAAGATGGCGCCCCTCCGCACTTCTCTCTTGTTGTCCGTGAGTGGCTGGATGCCCACTTCCCTGGGCGTTGGATGGGTCGTCGTGGTCCACATCAATGGCCAGCCAGGAGCCCCGACTTGACACCGTGCGACTTCTTTCTTTGGGGGTGGGTAAAGGAAGAAGTCTACCGCACCAAACCGAGGACATTGGAAGAACTGGAGGACCGAATTCGGGGAAGTCATGTCCTCCATCCCGCCGGAGTTCCTGCTAAAGTCAGTGGACGCCATTCCTGGGCGGTTCCAGAAGCTGGTGGAAAGAGTTGGAGCCCACATTGAATTTTAGAGAAAACCTACCATGTATGCCTACCTTTTCATATTATTTCTTCTGAAATAAATGGATAATATACGTATTTTTTTACCAATCCAAAATAGGGAGCTACTTTCCGCCCACCCTGTATATATATATATATATATATATATATATATATATATATGTTAAACACAGACCGTGCATGGAACAAGGAACTCTTCTGGGAAAATTAAATCCACTATAGTCCGAATAAGTAATGGTAAATGACAAATACCATAGTTTTTTTTTTTTCCTTTTTCATGATTTTAGCCCGACGTGGGCAACGGGTCTCTCGCAAAGAGATCCCACAAATATAGCTTCCCTCACCAGCCATCTGCAAGGCAGACAGGATCCAGCTTTGGGACGTGGATCTAGGGTTTAAAGCAAGCCTAGATCCCTACACTCAGAACCTCTATATAAGTAAAAGACTCGTTGCATTCACGTCGTGTTGAATAAATCAAAGAAAAAGGGGGTAACTATTGTATTTTTAGCCAAAAAACCAAAACTTAAACCTCAACCGGGACATTGAGCGTCCACTTTTCAAGGCACGAAACACGTCCGTTTAGTATACACAAACTCAGAATGGTTCCCTGAGAACATTATATGTTAAACACAGACCGTGCATGGAACAAGGAACTCTTCTGGGAAAATTAAATCCACTATAGTCCGAATAAGTAATGGTAAATGACAAATACCATAGTTTTTTTTTTTTTTTTTTTCCTTTTTCATGATTTTAGCCCGACGTGGGCAACGGGTCTCTCGCAAAGAGATCCCACAAATATAGCTTCCCTCACCAGCCATCTGCAAGGCAGACAGGATCCAGCTTTGGGACGTGGATCTAGGGTTTAAAGCAATGTCCCGGTTGAGGTTTAAGTTTTGGTTTTTTTGGCTAAAAATACAATAGTTACCCCCTTTTTCTTTGATTTATTCAACACGACGTGAATGCAACGAGTCTTTTACTTATATAGAGGTTCTGAGTGTAGGGATCTAGGCTTGCTTTAAACCCTAGATCCACGTCCCAAAGCTGGATCCTGTCTGCCTTGCAGATGGCTGGTGAGGGAAGCTATATTTGTGGGATCTCTTTGCGAGAGACCCGTTGCCCACGTCGGGCTAAAATCATGAAAAAAAAAAAAAAAAACTATGGTATTTGTCATTTACCATTACTTATTCGGACTATAGTGGATTTAATTTTCCCAGAAGAGTTCCTTGTTCCATGCACGGTCTGTGTTTAACATATAATGTTCTCAGGGAACCATTCTGAGTTTGTGTATATATATATATATATATATATATATAGTGTTGGGCACGTTACGAGAAAAAAGTAGTGACGTTACTTTAGTCGTTCCTTGACAAAAAACGTAGTGTCGTTACCGAAAACGTTACTCATTTAAAAATGTAACACGTAACGACTCATTACTCGTTACGCGTTATTTTTCAAATACATACCTGTATTCTGTATATAATACACGTACATCGCATATGATATTAAATATATGTATGCAAAATTGAACTACAAGCATTCAACTCAAAACCAAAAAACATAAATTATACTTTGTGAGGTTGTTGAATTTGTTGCTTTTTAATATTCAAAGTAAGAGCAATATATTCCTGACACAATACAAGAAAAAGAAATACAAATGACCAAAATAACTAATTAATAAGTAGCATATCAATTAGTGTGAAATAATAAAACAGAGTTGTTATTGTTGTAACTAGTCTACTAATTGATATTGCTTATTTTATGCGTTTAAGTATATTAGTATAATTTTACTGAATTTAAAAAGTAACAAGTAATGCGTTGTTCCGACTAAAAATTTAACGACGCTACCAGAAACGTTACCAAATTTACAGTTACCACTGACGTTACTAAAACATAACGTCTTTAGTAACGATGTTACTGCCCAACTCTGTACTGTATATATATGTAGAAGCATAACGGAAAATTCCTTTTCTTCGCCTCCTTCACGTGGCTGTAAAACTTTAAACACGTGAGCAAGAAGAGACAACAAAGGAACGCTTATTTTACTTTTGCTTCTTGAAAATGCCCGCCAAAAATTTTAGCTTCACCGAGCCTATAAAAGTGCCAGTCCAGTTCAGGTCGCTCTCACTTGTCCATTGCTCAGGCCTCACTCAGCACTCGCGCTTCATCTCCAACTTTCGTCATGTAACTCACTCGCTCTCCAACCTATCGTCGGAGAGCGGCCCGCCGTCCTTCAAAACTACGTTCAATCATACACGAAGCTGGTTAATCTCTGTTGAGGCCCACCGTATTGAATCCCGCCCGGAAGCAACATCACGTCTGCAAATTTCAACCGGCACCATCTGTCCGCCTTTACCTCATTCAACATTCATCCATTTCGACCCGCGAATCTTCATTCCCTTTCAACGAGTATTTCGTCATTCATACTGGCTCGTAGGCTTTACCGTCTTCAGAGTTATCTTCCTCATCGAAATCTCGGGTCTGTAAACCTTTCATAGACCACCAGTGTTTTGTTACGTCGTGAGAGGCTATTCGTTCCCAACCCCTATGATGTCAACAAGTTCTGCCTAACCGAATCGGCTAGCTTCAAAGGTGTCTTCAATACCGTTCATTCTAACTCACACATTTACGACCGCAATTAGGCCTAATCCGTTATTATACCAAATACCCTATTGTTATTACCTCGGTTATTACTTACCTATTTCGTTGCTGTACCAATACCGTATTGTCAATACCTTACTTATTGTTTTTAACACCAGTGTATCATTTAACTCTTATCCTGTATAAGAACCATTTCTTATTTTTAATAATTAGTCATTGTAATATTGCACGACTACCGTATAAACAATTGTCAATCACTGTGAGCAAATAATTCATTTATTTTGCTAATTAAACGAAAACCACGAGGTCATTTCTATCTCCTTATTAAATATTGTTTGTTTGGCTGAAAGGTCAAACTGGTGACACCACAACATTGCTTTTCATTTTCAATCCATATATTATAGTGAGTTTACCGCTGGGCCACTATAAATATGACCACTATAAATATGGCGACTAAATACATGACCCTATTAAACTCGTTATAACCACGTTCCACGTGCATTTCTACCGCCCCACACTCGATTCTTCCTTCAATTTCATATCAACTATTCCTCCCCTTCATCCTTTACATACCAAAAAAAGCCTTTTGCCATACTCTCTTAACTCATTTTCAACAGCTGAACAAATGTGAGGCTTATACAGATCATGAGTTTATTCTGAAAAGTTTATTTCTTTTTATGTAGAAAGGAGGAGACGAAGGGCAAGCGCCCACAAAAGTGATCTCTCCATAGAAAAAGGAGAGAGCCGAAAACACGGTCTCCAAGGCTCACCGATGCCACTTTTTTCATAAATTTTGAAAACATTGTGTAGTGTGTAAGAGAGAGGAATAGAGGGAGAAGTATGTACTTGAGAGCATGCTGGACCGCTCACAGGGTACACGAGACACGGAAAGAGATCAGATAAAGGGGACAGTGACAAGAGAAACGGGAGTTCCAGCATTCCTTCTGTCCTGCCCAACGTCCTCCCCGGAGTGCTTCCTTGGTCGATTGGTGTCTACAACCTCCTAAGATATATATATATATATATATATATATATATATATATATATATATATATATATATGGTAGAGTTTGAGAGAGTGAGAGAAACAACGAAGAAACCAAAGGATTGATGCGTACAATATATATATACAGTATATATATATATTAGGGCTGAGTGAAACCAGACAAAAGTTTCCTTTCCATTTAGGCACACTGAAATTATATTGTGGTTTTATAATTTTCGAGTTATTTAATGAATTTCTATTTACTTTTTCTTTTCTAGATTAATGATATTCTCGAATTTAGTGTTTTGTTGCGAGGAATATAAAGAAACGAGGAAAGAAAAATGACCATTTTTTAAAAATTTGTTTTATTAAATACATATAGAGTATAGAAACACACAACAAATGAGTACACAAAAGGTAACTGCAAAATACAACCTTAACTATTCGAATCAAGAAGGCAAACTTTTAGCAAAATCCTTTTTGGTTTCTACGTCTGGCATCAGCCTACGTGAAATCATTCCAGCTCTGATAAAACCATTTCGTGCTTCAAACCAAATACCGAACGTGAAGAATCCGTCACCAATTTACTGCTGACTTCAAGATAACATTTTCATTCATGGTCGACATTTTTAGCCATTTAAACGACTTAAATCTGAGGTTCCAAGGAAAAAATAATTTTGTTGTTGCCTTATATGAGGAAATTACGGGATTTAAAAAAAAAAACTTTTTCAGAGCCAAGTTTCTAAGGAGAATCTTAATCATTTTCCTGAACTTAAAAAATGTTTGGCTGAAACTGCTAGCAACTGTCCATCACTCGTAGTAAAAGCACTCGAAAACATTAGTGACGAGTTCGAAGAGAGGTTCAAACACTTAAAAGAGCATCTACCAAACTTTCAATTATTGACAAACTACATAAATTTCGAAACTGATGATCTGACACAAATTTTCAAACAAGAGGAAATAGCAGCTGCAGAATTAGAACTTATTGATGTTTTTCAATATACCTAAAAATTTTAATTAAGCATTATGAAGTTTGCATGCGTTTAAAGAAATATTTAAATAGCTAAATATTTATCTACTTTAAACTTTAAGTTTAAGTTAAAGGCTTTTTTTATATATGTTGCTCACTCTGTAATTAAGTGCCAAAAATTTGCTCACTTAAAAAAAAAGGTTAAGAACCCCTGGAATGTAGAGTCTACATTCTGGGTATGATTGGGATAATTTGGAACGTTCAATGCGTTTTCTTTGATAGCTAAAATTTCTGCTTTTGTTAGCTTCATTGTAAGAGGTGGCTCAGTTTAGTATCATTCCAATTAATTATTTCATCCCAATACTTTGCATCAAAATTAAGATAAGGAACTTAAAATCTCTCAATTCTAAATTTTGACCAGTCTCATTTCGTATGTCCATGATTTTTATGCTTTTCTCTAGCTGAGTCACACAACATTGCCAGAAGAATATTTTCCGGGTGAGCAAAGTATGCATTTCGGGATATATACTTCTTAACAATTTGTACTGGTTCTCTAGGCAAATGCTTAATCCTCTTGGGCCATCTATGCAATTAGGTCTACACTTGATGTCAAACAAATTAGGACCATAATTTGTCACAATGAAGTGTGTTATTGTGTAAAGTTTCTTTGTTGGTTTCACTGTTGAAACATAAAGTCTACAAACCCTATTAGCAAGAGTCAACCATCTAACATGACTAAGAGGACCTGGCTTTACATGAGCAAGGTGTTTATCAACTGTACCATTTCTGATTGCTGAAATAATGTGGTATAAGTACTGCTGATCTCCACTAAGATCATCAACAGTGTGTTGTGGCAGATATAATAGTTCTTTACTACTAGTTATAGGTTTGAATTGTACTACTGGATCGTTCTCACAAAAATGAATGGTTTTTCCAATAGGACCAACAAAGGTATTTGTCCCAGATGTTGTCCATCCAGTGTTTTAAAAATATTTCTTAGAGGTAATTCATTTGTATGAAGCATACAACTGAACAAGTGAAGTGGCTTACTCAATGCTGGTGTCTGATGGGTAATATACTCTCCGCCTGGTTCAGCAATCATTACATAACGTTCTTCACTCTTCTTTTCACTGTACCACCTATCACTGACTTTCACTTTACTTAAAGTCTGATCCTTTCGACCATCTAAGTATATGGAAGTAACAGGATTCACTTTATCACTTTTCAATATTTTTCGAAATCTTTCTCCTTCTCTCCGCACTTTACTTCTGTCTATTACGAGATGGTAATCTTCTTTGGTGATCATACCAGCGTTTATCAAAGTTGCAGTTGCAATAGCAGCAGTAGCACGACCTGATACACCAAATCTATCTGCCTGCATTGCAACATGCCGCAAAGACATTCTCATTTGGCTTCTAGTATTTTCAAAACCACAGTCTTCAGTTTCCATTATCCCGTTATCAGTCTTCATCTGAAGAATTTTCTATTAAGCTCAAAGGTTGAACTTCAGTGGAACGATTGTTGGTTTTCCTTTCTTTACTTGTTCTGAGAGCTTCCTCTTGTATCTCTTTTGTAAAATTTGTGTGGCATTCATATCTACACTACCTACGTACATTTTACGACCACTCCTCTGATCAAGTAGAAACTGCAATTCCTTTTTGGTACTTTTCTATCTCTCTGACATATGCAATCTATGTGAATTTCTTCACAATCATTACTGCATCCTATGTCTGTATGAGATTTCAAATTACATTTACAGATCAAACAAATTACTGAGACTATTCATATATTCATTTTTTAGTTTCACTGATGTTTTTGATCTACTCAACGTTGTTTCTCTTTCTAGGAATCTTGCTACCTTTTGAAACAGCTTTTTCCTGAACTGTGAGGATTAATGCTTGCTGCCAAAGCTTTAGTAGCTTCTGAGTTATTTGTTTGATGATTGGCTTGTTAGCTGCATTTTTCCTTTCTTTGAGATAGAGAAACTACCGAGCCACTTGTAAATTAGTTGGTAAAAGATTATGAGGCAACTTCTCAGGAGTTCCAAACCTACATTGTTGCTTAGAATGCCTTGTGCTCACAAGTTTTTTCCTTGCTGAATAACATGGGGAACTTGAAAGCGTAGATGCTGCTGCATGAAAAGCTGTTGGTGTAAGGTTGTTGCAAGAGGGGATTTTGTTAGCTTGATGTGAAGAAGACTGTTGTTTCCGTTGTGGAGACATTGGTGTGTGGGATGTTGATTCCATCTCTGCTCTTCTATAGGTGAATTATTAACTGAAAAATAAGAACAAACACTCAATTTGAGGTGAGAGTAGATCAACATCTTGGTGTATCATCGCGCATCAACTCTCAGTTGAAAGATCTGAGTTTTTCAGCAGTTAAAAATCATTGCAGAGATAAAGATCATCCACTCAGTAAGGAGTCTTTCATGATTGTTTCCAGTTGCACTACTGAAACTGAACTTCAAACTGTGGAATCTATATTTATATAAAATAAAAAACCAACCATAGGTAATAATTTGACTTCTAAAAAATTGTACATTATCTAATACTTGTCTCGATCTGTCTTTAAGAACTTTGAGTTGCATACTGCTTTTAGTCCCCCCCCCTTTGGCACTTCCCCCCCTTATCTTATCACCCCCCAATTACCCTCACTCTACCTCCAACTCCCTCCACGTTTTAGCCTTCTTTCCTCTCTTCCCCTTCCCTCTTTTCCTTTTCCCTCTCGTCGTTTTTGCCACCATGCAACTGGGCGCGATAAGAAACACAGGTGAAGGTTCGAAGATCGTTTCCTGTTAAATCATTCAATAGTGAGGTATTCGCTAATTTAACCTAACCAAACCTTAAATAACCTAACC
Organism: Bathynomus jamesi; assembly: GCA_023014485.1. Lineage (NCBI taxonomy): Eukaryota > Metazoa > Arthropoda > Malacostraca > Isopoda > Cirolanidae > Bathynomus > Bathynomus jamesi. Next base: position 486,745 of record JAJOZX010003235.1, on the reverse strand, counting down.
TAGCGTACCCTAACTTAATCAGGATTAATATATTTTTTTCCGACAATAAAAATGTTTCCAGACTTTTTATATAAATTGTTTAATGTTTCGAGGTGCCAAAAATGTTAACACAAAAAATTACTCCATTAAATCTGTGAATTATCACACACTCGATCTCACTTAGGCCCACTTTCCTACACACACACACACACACACACACACACACACACACACACACACACACTTAATCAATTTATGAAGAATTTCTGGACTGACGCATAACCGGATTATGCTAATGTTACAGAATGTTCCTGTAAGGATTCATTCTCTATGAAACAAATTCAAACCCTTTACCATTAATCAGTGCATAAAATAGGAATCTTTAATTGATGTCACTGAGTGGCACTGAATTGATTCAGAATTTCGACAGACCAATGTTTACCATTACTGTTATAAAGTATAATTAATGTTTATATGAGTCAATGGCCAGACGGTATTATTGTTAAGGAGTTTATTCACTTTTCCAGGAGATTTGATAACAGGCAAAATAATAACAATAATAATAATAATAATAATAATAATAATAGACGCCCGAACGGTAATGCCTGAAAGTTGTACTGTGTATAATAATAATAATAATCTTACAAATAATAAATTTTCTATCAGTCATGACGGATAACTTGTTGAAAATAGTCTCATATAATGTAAGGTCAGTGAGGAATTCAATTGTAGATGTTCATAAAATCTGCGACAGTGCAGATTTGATACTCCTGCAGGAACACTGGCTACCTAAGCAAGAGCTAAAATTCCTCTCAACCATCCATGATGACTTTATGTACCATGCGTCATCAGCAGTAGACTTGTCAGATGAATTACGTGTACGGTAGACCTTTTGGTGGTGTTGCTTTCTTAATGAGGAAAACTTTGTTAAAACATATAAAATTTTTAACAAGCGATAATGTAAGGTTGTTAGGCATTGAATTACAAGTGAACAATGATTGCATATTAATTGTAAACTGCTATTTACCATACAACAACGGCAGTAATCTAGATGAATACATTGATTTGCTGTACAAAATTAAGTCATTATCAGATAATCCCAAATATTCTCACTGTATAATAATGGGGGACTTTAACGCACATGTGAACTCGGAATTCTTTGTAGAATTGGGTAACATGTGCGAGTCGGCCAATTTAAGTATAAGTGATGTAGAGGTATTAGGGGTAACCAGTGGTAATTTTACATACGTTAGTGATATGAGTGGTACCACCAGGTGAATTGATCATTGTCTCACTAGTAATAATCTAAAGGATCGAATTGTTACAGTTCATATTCTGCATGATTTCCTTCTTTCAGATCATAGACCATTAGAAATATTAATTAACGTTACCAATTTATGCGCAACACGACTTAACAAGAACTCAATAGGTAAGAATAATCGCGTCGATTGGTCCAATGTTAATATGCAGCAGAGAATAGAATACAAAGACAGAACAAGTCACCTTTTTAATAATTTAGAAATTTTGCATCTTGCCTGTAATAATCCTTGCTCAAATGATTCTTACTGTAAACTCATAGATAGGTATTATAGTAAGATAATATCCCTGTTAAGAGAAGCAGGAAGCTTTCTGATTAAATCTTACAACTATCATACTAAGATTATTCCTGGATGGAATGATTTTATTGACCCACTGAAGAGGGAATCGAAAGACGCCTATGATTTGTGGTGCTTTCATGGTAGACCCAGATTAGGACCAGTATACATGAATATTTGTAGAAGTAGGGGTCAGTATAAGGCGGCCATAAGGCGATGTAAACAAGAAGAAGAGTCTATTCGAGCATCAAAAGCCTGTGAAGCTCGCATAAATAACGATAATAATAAATTTTGGAAATTTGTTAAGAATCAAACGGGTGTCAGAAATGTCCTCCCTTCCACAATCGATGGGGTGTCGGGGGAGGATGAAATTGCAAAGCTGTGGAAAAACCACTATTCTAACATTCTTAATAGTGTGAGTAGAGATAATCTTAAGATAAATGGCAGCGAAACGATTGTGGGAGGGTCAAGGGGAAATACTTTGATATCATTTTCTGAAGTAAAGAGGTTAATTAAAGAGTTAAAGACTGGTTCTGCGTCAGGGATAGATGACTTATCGAATGAGCACTTAAAATATGCAAATGACGTAGTATGTCTGCATATATCATTGCTCCTATCAGCCATGCTTGCTCATAGTTATATCCCTGCAGAGTTCATGAGGGTATATATCTTGCCCATGGTCAAAAATAAGTACGGAGACATTCTGTCCAGCAATAATTACAAGCCTATTGCTGTCGCTTCCTGCTTCTCGAAACTACTAGAAAAACTCTTGTTACTCCGATTAAATGATTTTCTATGGACATCTCCTAATCAGTTTGGCTTTAAAAGGACCCACTCAACTGACCTGTGTATCTATGTACTTAAAGAAACAATATCTAAATACATTGACAGTAATTCAACTATTTATAGCTGTTTCCTAGATATAAGTAAGGCATATGATAGAGTGAACCACAATATTTTATTTGCAAAACTAAAAGACTGGAAGGTTCCCATGTACATATTAAATTTATTGAAATTTTGGTATTCCCACCAATCTTTCACTGTTAGGTGGGGCAATGTACTATCCGAGTGTTTTGGCTCCTCTTGCGGGATGAGACAAGGCTCCTTGCTCTCCCCTATGCTGTTTAATATGTATATTGACGGATTAATTGCTTCACTTAACGAGGCAACAGTGGGATGTTGTATAGATAACACAAGGATAAATAACTTAGTTTATGCCGATGATATGGTGTTAATAAGTCCCTCTGTTAAAGGTCTGGATCGGCTATTAAAAGTCTGCGAAGAGTATTCGCAGAAACATGATATTCTTTTAATGTTACAAAAACTAAGGTTATGCAGTTTCATCCTAAAAGCTGTAATCAGCCAGCTGATATAAGGTTTAAAATGAATGGTGAAGTAATTGAGGAAGTACAAGAGTTTAAGTATTTGGGTCAAACTATTACCAGCTCCTTGAGTGATGACTCGGATATAAGAAAACAATCTCGAAGCCTGTGTGCTAAAGCGAATATGATCATAAGGAACTTTCGATTCTGTACAAGTGAAGCTAAAGACACTCTCTTTCATACTTTCTGCAGTAATATATACGGACAGCAACTGTGGGTGAATTATAAAAAAGGATATGGCAGAACCCTAAATTTGCTGTACAACAGGTCTTTTAGACTCCTATATAAATTACCCCCGAGATGCTCAGCTTCGCAAATGTTTGCTACCCGCAATGTCCCGAGCTTTCCGGAGGTAACAAGACGTACTCAATACAGTCTAATGCAAAGAATTAAAAAATCAACCAACCCGATCATCCAAGCTATCCATGAGTCCTGCCATTTATCCTCTAAGGCCTAAGCTATGGACTTCTTGGTACGAAAACGTCCGTGTGTAGCTCCACTTAACTTCGACATTGCAGTATTATTTCAATTCAATTGTATATATTTCTATCCTTAGTATATGAACTGTCATTGTATTAATAATATTTGTCATATGGACTATAGTCTGCCAATAAACCTTTTCATTTTCATTTTCATTTATATGCAAAATAATTCACTCTAATTGGTACCAAACGTTCGGTTACATATATGAAATGTCTACTCGACAGCTCATAATGGACTTAAATTTCTGAAATGAATAATAGCTATTTTGAAATGCTTACTACTAGATAGTTCATATATCTCAAAACGGTGCTTAAATGTTTCAAATATATAAAGGCATAGAAATTAAATATTTCATTTGTATAACAAGTTAGTTTTCTATTCTTTCCCCCTAAACGTACGCGGATTGTGGTTAAAAATATTCTGAAATGGTGAAGCAGTTTATTTAGTGGTCGTATTTATAAGCTCTCTAGAAAAGAAGAGAAAACAATTATTTTATTTGTGTATTTTTATTCATATATTCCATGTAGACTTGCAGTAGGTCTTCTAAGTGTCTTTCATGCATTTATTAATTTTATTTATTTGGCTGGCCCTTACCCTGTAAAGTCTTTCAGAATTAAGAACCAGCTTGTGACCCTGAGCCTAGCTTTAGGCCTACCTAGGCCTCTTGGTATACAGTAGGCCTACCCTAGGTTCAATCTCTAAATTAAACAACCTATACTTGAGAAATTGAGAAAAAAAACTGATAATTTAGAAAGGGTTCGGGCTAGAGCAACCAAAATGAATCCAGAACTCGGAAGTAAAATATT
>JAJOZX010003235.1:432500-477500 GCA_023014485.1 Bathynomus jamesi | reverse complement strand
TTGGGTTTCCTCTTCCCCTGAGAACAACAACTTAAATAGAACGACCGTTCTACCATCGGAAACATCTTTAACTTATGCCTTTATGAATATTCATAACCCAAAACGCTTGGTTTTTAGAGAACAAAATTAAAATCTTAAAACTAACATTTCTACTTTTAATTTTACAAAAGATTTCTGCATGCCAATTGCATGGTTACGACATACCATGTAAAACTGTAGGTTCCCTTTGTCATATGACCTATATATATATATATATATATATATATATATATATATATATATATATATATATATATATATATATATATATATATATATATACAGGGCGTCCCAAAAAAATGTATACACACTTTAACAGCTGATAGCTCAATTGATGTTTCTTTCTTTCCAAGTTAAACCCATTAGAATTAATAATGGCAGTCAGACTAAGCTTTGAACAAAGGAAATTCATTCTAAAATGCTACTGGAAGTGTGAAAACGCAGTTGAAGTGCAAAGACAGTTTAGGAGGGAGTTTCAAACAGATCCACCAACGCGACTTACCATCACTCGAATTAGAGATAAGTTTGAAGCCGATGGAACTGTTCAGAATGTCCACAAGAAGCGTTCCGGAAGACCACGGACATCGACAAGCCCCACAAAGCAAGAAAGAGTACTGGAAACGTATCACCAAAGTCCAAGAAAATCTGTGCGGCAAGCGAGTCGTGAGGTAGGAATTTCAGAATCGTCTGTCCAACGCATTTTGAAGCGCTGTCAATGGAAAAGTTACATTCCAAGATTAGTCCATGCTATTAATGAAGATGATCCGGACCGAAGAGTGGAGTATTGCGAGTGGTACTTGGCACGATGTTGATTGGACGAAGGGGTTTCGTAGAATACCCTCCGCGTTCACCAGACCTCACACCACTAGACTTTTTTTTATGGGGATACTTAAAAGACAAAGTCTACGCTATAAAACCTGCAACAGTCGCTGAATTGAGAGCAGCCATTGAACGAGAATGCACACAAATACCAAACGAAATGTTTCGTGATGTTTGCGATTCCATTGCTTCGCGTTATCAGCAGTGCCTGGACCAGAACGGACGTCAGTTTGAAAACAGGCGTTGACAAAACAATTAAATAATGTCTGTAGATTCTATTACATTTTGAAAATGAAATGTATTTTAATAAACACTGCCTTTATAAGTATTTAAAGTGTGTATACATTTTTTTGGGACGCCCTGTATATAAGCCAAGATGTGTTACATGAGTCTGAGAGGAAATTCAAAGTAGTTATGAGTGTTTTGACAAATCATTTAAGCCGTTAAGAGAACTTAACTTGCTCTCCTAAACGTAACGCTAATAATGATTCTTTTATTTAATACTTATTTTTATCTAAATGACGTAAGCCCATTTGGTCGCCGGACATTCTATCAACATTCTAATAAACTAACTTAACCTAACAACATAATTAAGCCTAACCTATCCTGTACGTGCTAACCTGACCTAACCTATCCTGTATGTGCTAACCTGACCTGATGTATGCTAACTTAACCTAGCTTAATTTAACCGCAATAACTTATCAATTACATGTCGCGTGGAAAGGGTGACGTTAGGTCGGTCTGAAGGAATCGAATCATGTTTGAAGTTCTCGTATGGTAATACTTTTCACACTTTAACAAATTTAACGCATCATATTATGGTCTATCATTATTGTTTCCAATAATGTTTCCAATAATTTAGGATGGCTAAATTAGGTTTCGTAAGACTCTATATATCTACTTAGAATAGATATAATTGTTTTTCATTAATTACAAGTCAGTTCTCAATTCGTCCTTTGATAACAATTTTATTTGTGATAAAAATGCATTTGCATAAAAGGATGTCGTTCTCATTTGGACAAAGTACAATTACTGTACTCATATTCACTTTTCTCTCTTAATTAATCCAATGTTACATTCTGATGTAGCATTGTACAGTAATGGGGCGAGACTCTGTCTCTCTCTCTCAATTCTTTCCGTCTTCATATATGTAGTTTTGCCAAGAAACATAAAAATCCTGAAAAGCATAAAAAATTACTAATCAATAACGATTGGTTAATTTTTTACTGTCGCCAAAAGTTATAAAATATCCAAAGAAAAAAGATTATTACTAATTATAAAATATTATTGCTTTTTAAAAAAAAAAATTTCCAGGCGAATTTTTTCCAAAACTACCATTAAATCACAGTGGCTCCCAATCAGGGGTAAATTAACCCCGCGGCGGTAATTTGATATTTTTCGTGGGTAACGAGGAGGCAATACAGTCGAATTACAAAAATTGTTAACCTTGAAGATGTCAAGCGTCCAATGCTTGACCCCTTGATCAGTCTTTGAGAGCGGATGTCCCAATACTTTTCCCACGTGGACCTCACTCCGTACTATTGAGTTCTTGACCCTTTCAAATGCCCAATCGAAGACACTCAAGAAGAGCCATCTGGTTTGGGGGAGGAAATCATCGAAATGAAGACCGACAAGCTTCTCCAGATCAGCTTTGAAAGTGATCAACTGAAGTTGTCTTCCTTTTGGACCGCCCGGAAGGGAGAATACTCTGTGGCCAGTTCGACTGCGACGAGGGTTTTGCTCCCGTTTGCCACCACTTACCCGTGCGAGGCAGGATTTTTTGCCCTGTTATGTGTGAAAAGTAAACAGAGAAAACAGGCTGCAGCCAGAAAACGACATCAAATGTGCACTCACGAAGCTGTTGCCTCGCTTGGATCAGATGATCAACGATAGGAAATGTCACTTTGCCCATGGATGAGTTGTTTCTGTTGTGTGTGTTGCGTTTCGGCAATGTTGCAGTGCTGCTTGTAGTTTGACAAATTAAAATGTGACTGAAATAGTGAGCTTCTTTCTCTTTCCCAGGTAAAAAAATCAATTTGTGGCGTCCTTCTGATTGAACAGCGGTCTGGGGTAACGAGTACTTGGAAACTAATTGGGAACCACTGCTTTAAAACTATTATAAATTATGTTAAATTGGATTGAATTGAATAATTTTTATTATTAATAAAATAAATACAGTTCTTTTACAATTTACAATGACATAAATGATTGTGAAGCTGGATTATTTATTTTATTTGGTCTTTAAACTTTAATATAGTTATTATTAATTATTAATAATACATAAATCATGAGTAAGAATTATTAATTAGGGTATGTATTAATCTTAAATTATTATTAGCGATATAAAACAAATAAATTCATTATTAAAGGTATGATACTAATACTATACAAAAAAATCAATATTAAACATGAGAGATAAGATATAAACAATAACAAGTAATGTACTTTTAATCCTAGATTACACACGGAAAATTAATAAATAATAGTAATGCATTTAATTCTAGATTTTTATTAATATTCCATTATTAATCGAGATTTCAACTTGATTCTGAATGAATTTACATTCACAATACTTTTTATAGCATTTAAATCATTCCATAGTTTCAATCCAATGAAAATCAGTAATTTTTGAGACGAAGACAATTTAAATTTGTTCTTACACTTGTAAATAAAAATAAAATGTGCCAATTTTATCACATCATTGAGCTTTAGTAGTTTTAGCTCCTTAAATAATGCACTGGAATGATCAAGGAAATCAGCATCAAACAATAACCATATTGCTCGTTTTTAGATGACAAAGATATTGTTTAAAGCGTTGTTAGCGGAGTTTCCTCAAACAAGGGTGCAGTCCGTTATATAAGGAAGAACAAGAGTATGATACACAGTTAATAAAACCTGTTCAGGGACTACATTTCTTTTTCGAGATATAATTTACATGATCACACCACTACAAATTTTTATCTAGCATTATACCAAGAAGTTTTGTTACAGTACTCTCCTTTATATCGATTTCATCAACATTAAGTTCATCAAGATACACATTTCTTTTATTAGTGAAAATCATAAAATTAGTTTTATTGGTATTTAGGAAGAGTTTATTGGTGGTCAACCATTTCATCATACTGATCAATTCTGATTTGAATATATACTTAGTATATCAGATGAACGTGGAAGGTCATTTATATATAATAAAAATAACAGTGGACCCAGAACTGAGCCCTGTGGTACACCATGTTTGACAAGCGCTTTAGTTGAGCAAACTTTATTTACTGATACAAAATGATATCTATTGGACAAATAACTTTTAAGCCAATCACCGATTGCTCCTCTAAAGCCGTAACAATATAATTTATTAAGTAGAATATTATGGTCTATTACAGTACATCAAAAGTCTTACTCAAATCCTTGAATACTGATATCATTATTTCTTTGTTCTCTTTAGCTATATTTGCATTTTCCATAAGATTTAAAATAGCCAAATGTTAATTGATTTGAGTTGAGTTGGAGATAATAAATTGTAGGATTCTAAATATCGCTGCATTCTACTTTTTACAATTTTTCCAAAAAGTTTGCTGAACACAGATAATGAACACACCGGCTTGTAATTAGTTGCTAGTGCAGCATCATCCCCTTTAAAAATGGGTGTTATACAATCAATTTTTATCACTGATGGGAGTATTTCTTTGGAAAGACTTTGATTGATAAGTTTAGCCAAAGTTACAGAGATCTTATCTTTAACAAATTTCAGTATACAGGGTGTTCCATTTAAATGGAACAACAAAGAGTAATTAATAATATCTTTCTTTTTCCATATTTGTGAGGGTAAAGGTAATAAAGGTAATAATAAAGTAATAAAGTAATAAAGTTAAAGGTAATAAAGGTAAATAAAGGTAATAAACGTATCAATATCATTTCCAAGCTTTATTACTCCCATTTAAATGAAATCATAAGAAGTAATAAAAATTGGAAAGTAACGGGGGTCAAAGTTGAAGTCTTCAAGAAAAGACTGGATGCCTGGCTCAGGACAGTACCAGATGAGCCGGGCGTGCCTGGCTATGTACGGTGGAGAGCGCAAGAAAGCAACTCGCTCCTCCACCAGGCCAGACCTAGGGGCGGGGCCACCAGCTTGACCTCCGTGTGAAGAGAGACCAACGCACGAAACAACATAAGGTTCATAAGGATATTGGTACCTTTATTACTTTTATTTACCTTCATTACCTTATTATTACATTTTACATTTACCCTCACAAATATGGAAAAAAAAATTATTAATTACTACCTATGGTTCCATTTAAATGGAACATCCTGTAGATACAGGAATGTTATGAATGCTATTTTTTGTATTTTATAATTTACCAATAATATTCTGGACCTCAGTAGAGGTACCAGGAACAAAAGAAAATTAATTTAGTGGGCTGGGTCGCATATATTCTAGAGGTGAGTGATCATTATTTAGTAACTGTGAGCGAAGCTTATCAGCTACTGAAGTAAAATGTATATTTAAAGAGTCTGCAATAGAAGTATCATCAGTAATTTCTTTATTACCAACATTTAGTTTCTCTATTGAATTTTTCTTAATTTGTTTTCCGAGAAGACTGTTTATGGTTGTCCAAGTGTTTTTCATGTCTTCTTTATGTTTGGAAAATTAATTGTTATAATAGTTATATTTTGCAATTTTGATTATTTTAGTTAATTTGTTTTTGTATTGAGTTTATTGTACTTTAGGGAATTTTTCTTTGTAATTGCAATTTGAATAATTTACCTCTGGTTTTAGTGAAGTGGCAATTCCTGGAGTGATCCATGGATTTGTAACACTTTTGTGCGAAGCTGTTTTCTTCCCTAAAGGAAAGTAAGTATTAAAAATATGGAATAAGGTGTCACAGAGGAACTGAAACATATGATCTGGGTCATTCATAAGTTTGTCACAGTCAAATCGAGTATTTTCTACAGCCCCCCCAAATTTTTCTTTTGTTAACGTCTGAAAATATTCTGTGATCAATAGTTATTTTATCTGCAACCTGAATAATATTATTGTATATAGTGTAAGTGGGAAAATGATCACTGATGTTCGTGGTTATAATTCCAGCATTTACGAGGCATTGCTATTTACAAATATATTTTCAATCGTAGAATCTGCTATTCGATTACCATAGTTGCAGACTCGAGTGGGTTTGGTAATAGTATGACTAAGATAGAAAGAATTCATTAAGTTTAAAAATTTATGAGAGATTGCTTCAGATTGCAAATTGATGTTGAAGTCACCCACAACTTTGGCATTCGATTTATGGAAGTTGCATAATATGTTATCTAAGTGAATTAAAAAGCTATTGAAATTAGTATTGGGTGGTCTATATATCGCATGAACAGAATATACATTACTTTTGTCTTTTATATTAACAAATAGGTTTTCAGTATCACCATTACATACAGAAAATACTTCATTAGAGTCGTAATTTTATGCACATACACAGAAATATCACCACCCCCTCAACCTGACCATCTCTTACAGTATGATAAGCAAGGTAATTATTTATATTTTCCAGGTTTTTAATGCTACTATTTAACCAGGGTTCAGTGAGAATTATAACACTAAATTTGACCGCAGAAGTTTTCAAAAGTGCCAATAAGTAATTATAGTTCTTAGGTAAGCTCCAAATATTTAGATTTACTGCTGAAAGACTTTTATAAATATCTTTTTTAATACAAAAGCATTAAACTCATCCATTGATGGGACCATGTAATTGTCTACACCAGATTCCTGTTCAAGATTCTCTAAACTGGATATAAGGTTTCTTGTTAATGAATTAAAATAATTAATATGGGCACATATATTACGACATATCATGTTTTTCAAATGATATATAAATGAAACAGAGAGAAATATGCATATTTCTAGTTTTATGCACTACTAATGCATTTCAGTCACTCTACAGAATGCAGCGGCCACTAGAAAAAACCATATTATTTATTATCAATTTGGGAGTAATTCATTGAAAGTACTTGTATCTTTTCAATTTCCATTTAAATGTTTATTTAAATTTTTAGAATGACTATGTCTAGTCTTACTTTTACGGTAATCCTGTTGACGGTAATTAATGAATAATTAAAATTACTAATTACTGAAAGGTTAACTAATGTATTTAAAATAAAATTGATAAAATGAGATACACACAAAAGCCACACTTGAAAGAAAATTTTTAGTTTCGTAGATGGTGTAGTGGTAAGACGTGGTCCAGCGACGCAGTGACGAAACGTCTTCTGGGTTGCGCATTTCACTTCAGTCTCCGTATCATAAATATATATACGAGGGTACTTCAATAAGTATCCGCACTTTTTATTTTAGTGATAATATAGTACATATAATATATACTCGTAATAACGAGCCAAACTGAGATCTATAGGCTTATTTAGGCTAGCAACAGCATAGGCTTATTTAGGCTAGCAACAGTATAGGCTTATTTAGGCTAGCAACAGCGTAGGCTTATTTAGGCTAGCAACAGTATAGGCTTATTTAGGCTACTCGTAGCTGTCACATATCGTACGAGTAGTGAGTATGGCTGCGTCGCTTTCAATTTGTACTCAGGAAGAACAGAGATCCGTGGTTCGTTTTTTGTGGGCAGAAGGTGTGAAAGGAGCTGAAATTCACACGCGTTTATGTGCTCAGTATGGGAATAATGCGTTACCACGGCGAAGTGAGTACGAGTGGATTCAAATGTTCAAGGAAGGTCGGACATGTGTGACAGATGCTCAGCGCTCAGGACGACCGTCAACATCAACCAGTGGTGACAAGCAGGAAGAAGCCAGAGCCATGATTTTCGATGACAGAAGATTAACAATAAAAGAAATTGCATCTTCATTAGACATCAGTCAAGGGTCAACCTATTCGATAGTTCATGACATTCTTGACTTTCACAAGGTTTGTGCAAGATGGGTGCCCAAACAGTTGACAGAAGAGCACAAGCGTAATCGTATGGACGTCTGCTCTCGTCTTTTGGCGCGGTATCATAATGAAGGTGAAAACTTTTTGGAGCGCATTATCACTGGAGATGAAACCTGGATCCATCACTATGAACCAGAAAGCAAGCGACAGAGCATGCAATGAAGCATCCAACATCTCCCATTGCAAGGAAGTTCAAACCGCAGCCGTCAGCAGGTAAAGTTATGCTAACACTGTTTTGGGATACACGAAGCCCTATCCTTGAACATTATCTAGAGCGTGGAAGTACACTAACAAGTGCATCGTATTCTGACATGCTTCGGAATGAGTTAAAGCAAGCAATTCGCACAAAACGGAGAGGGAGATTGTCGGAAGGTATTATTCTGTACATGACAATGCGCGCCCTCATACCGCTGCACAGACTAGAAAATGCCTTCAAGAACTTAAATTTGAAGTTCTCGACCATCCAGCCTACAGTCCAGACCTGGTACCTTCGGATTTTTACCTGTTTTGACCACTAAAAGACGCTTTGAGAGGTCAGCGATTCCAAGGCGATGATGACCTGAAGGAGGCGGTGCATGACTGGCTACGCACACAGCCAAAAACATTCTTTTGTAATGGCATTAGGAAGCTTGTAGATCGCTGGACTAATTGTATTGAGAAACAGGGAGACTATGTTGAGAAGTGATGTGTTTATAATCTATCAGATGTGAAAATAAAATTGTGAAAATAAAAAGTGCAGATACTTATTGAATTATCCTCTTGTGTGTGTGTGTATATATATATGGGATGAATTTCACAATTAAACACGTGAAATGAGTGAATGATGCAAACCTACGGAAAAAAAGAAAAATTATTCCAAGGCCTTTTATGTAGTGAGAAGTACACCTCGTCAGGGAATGAAGGGAGAATGCTAGATAACAAAAATACATGCCTATGTACAGCGGGACAGAAAAATAAAAAGATTAGCACATGATTAACAAGAGTTAATTAGAGGCAAAGGGTATTTTAACAGGATATTGTCAATTTTATACATTCCCGCACTGTTATTGAAATTATTTTTAAAATGGATAAATGCGCAGTCTAGAATATTCCTTTCAATTATATCTGTGTTTTTAACAAACGCTTTAGAACTATCCTACTTGATACTATGATTACATCTATACAGATGGTTAAACAATGCATTAGAATTATTTGCTGTTTTACACGAATATTTATGCTGTTTTACCCTCATATTTAACGTTTTACCCGTTTGGTCTATACTGTATATACTGAGCTACATTGTGTACAGTGCTTACAAGAAGTCTCGCGCCTCTGTTTCGTCCCAAGCTAGTCTGTTAGGTATAAAATGGGCGGTCCTTATGGCAGCGGAGGTGTGTTCGGATTGGTGCACATAATTGCTCTAACCCCATCAATGACGTCCACATTATCATTGTGTTGATCACTCTATCTATTTATATATAGAGACATACTGTATATAGATATATATACTGTAGAGCATGCAGGAGATAACGTGTCTCAGTCCCAGCTATGGTAGTTGTCTTACAATTAACAGTCCCAAGTGCAAGTTACGTTAACACCTCCACATAAACTACCCTGGACTAAAATAACATACGTGAAGCCCTTACCCATAAACGATTTAAAAGGTATGATTTAAAAGCTCTCTGTCTTTCTCTGTCTCTCTCTCTGTCTCTGTGTCTCTCTATGTGTGTCTCTGTGTGTGTCTCTCTCTCTTTCTCTCTCTCTCTCTCTCTCTCTCTCTCTCTCTCTCTCTGATCACACCGCATGGCAATGTATCCATATAACGTTAATAATAACCGAAACTCGAGAAAATATACTCTTTGCCTTCCGCTCTACTCCAAATCCTTTTCTCTTAGTGACCTCTTAATACAAACTAATCTATCATATTTTGCGACTTTTTAACTCTGGTAGGATTCAATTCCATTCCTATAGTGTAAGAGATACTTAAATTCATGTGTGTATTATGCCATATGATGTGCGTAATAAATAATCATTTTTAAATAGTTGGAGCGTTCAAGGTCATCTGTAATAATCTATAGACTACCCCTCAAGCCACTCTCAACACTTAGATTCCACTAAGACACAGGCGTCTTCAAGTAACATGAATGCGTAGAGATCTAAGGTGTTAGATTCCATATTATATAATTTATGTGCTAGGTTTAAGAACGCTGGCATTGAAGGATGGAAGGAAGGGACAGTAAAAGCGATAATAGGTTTAATGAAGGAAGTGGAATGAGGATGGAGGTAAGCGTTGCTATGTCGAAGGAAACGAGATTGGGTGGGGAATTACGAAGGGAGGAGGAAATGCTAAACACAAACTCAAATATTTATTTTAATGCCCTAGACCTAGAAAGACAAAGAGCAAAATACCTTAAACTAACAATGAATTGACAGAAACAGAAGAGTCTGGTCTTAGACGCACTGATAGTTTTAACGTATGTGGCTAGAGGCCGCTACTCAGAATTACCACTACTACCTAAGTCATAATAAGGTTATTTACTATGACAGAGTAGTCATGAGTAGTTATGGAAATAAAATATGATTATACTGTTGATGGCTGACTATATTCAGTTGGGATATAAACTATTGCTGACAATCTTTGGATCCTTGGCTTTTAAGACGAATTTTTTATGCATATGTTCAACAAAATAGGAAATTGGCTGATTATTATTACCATTCGAAGGGTTGGCACCCTTCACAACCGAAATCAATTTCAGAAGGGGTGCATGGTATTCTCATTTCCTTTATCGTCCCAGCACGCTTCACATAAGCCATTTACACAAAGATGGAAAGGCCGTCTGTGCACCACGAGACGACCCAGGCAATGCGGGGAGCAATGGTGACATTGCATGAATATGGTGTGCCAATAAGAGAAATATCAAGACGACTAAACGTTCATCGAAGCACTGTGGAAAGGTGGATTCATCGGTATGAAGCAGAAAACTCAATCGCTACTTTGCCGAGGTCTGGTCCTCCGCGTTCAACATCTGAAGAGGAAGATGCTGCGATTGTTAATCATGCCAGAGAGCATCCGTTTGTTCCAGCGACGCATATTTACAGACACCTGAACCTTCGTTGTAGCGCAAATACAGTGAACAACAGACTTCACGAAGCAGGGTATTTTTCTCGCCCTTCCAGCTATAAAACCTGCATTGACGATTGAGCATAAAGAGGCGCGGATGGGATTTGCCTTGCAGTACTTGCCGCAGGAGGAAGAATTCTGGAGAAAAGTTGTGAACTGTGACGAAAAAACATTTTCAACAGATAGTCATGGTTCCCTGCATTGTTGGAGGCAGCGCGGAAAACGCTATGAAGAAGGAAATGTTTTCCCGAGCAAACGTAGTGGTCACATCAATCTCGGTGTGTGGGGCTGGATGTCTGGCTATGGTGTCGGAGAATTGACTCAAGTAGATGGACGCTTTACTGGACAGCAATATTGCCAGATACTGGAAGAGGTGCTGCTACCCAGTGTTCGTGCGTATCTGGTTCCAGCACCGGAACCATTTTACTTAATGGAAGATAACAGTCCCATTCATAGGAGTAACGTTGTGAGAGCGTGGTACGAAGATCACCCAGAGATTATTAATCTAATTCTGCCACCACGTTCTCCTGATTTGAATCCGATTGAAAACCTTTGGGCAATAATGATTAACGAATGGAAGCAACGCAATGAAAGAACATTTGAAGCACTTTTAGCTCACACGAGGAATAGTTGGGAGAGCTTACGCCGAACACCAAACATTCCCTACAATCTGGCCTCTTCTATGTCGCAACGATTGCAAGAAATTATTGATGCTGGAGGAAACTATACGAAATACTGATGTTAAAGCCATGACGTAAATGTGCATCGAATATATATTTATGTTAATATAGAATTTTATTATATTTTTATGTTTGACATCTATAAAAGTATATATTGTGACCATGAAAGAACTTTAATTATCCTTAGTTAGAATCTTTTCTTGCAATGTCTACGCTCGTGGAGATGATAATATATGCATTGTTCAAACAAACTATGAGAAGGTAATAGTTTCAGGAAAAAAATAAAAACTGGCAACATCGAGGTCATCACATGATTATGGGAATTGTCATGTAATATGCTACCAATAAACTCTTATATAGTACTATATACAGTATACTATATTACGTAATAATTACGATGAACAAATCAAATGCAAATTTCTCTGATTCACGGCCAACCAGTCTTGCTTTAGAGTTTAGACTAATGACTTTCATAAGATGGAATAGGTTTAACATAGTTCGTTTAATAGGTTACCACTTAAAACAATGGATAAACTATCTATTAGTGAGACGACCGTGACTTCCTCGAAATGCGAGCGCGTGAGAGGTTCACTGAGGAATTTGGTCATTAGATTCTTCACGTAGGATATATATCACAAACAACAATATTGAGAGCAATTCCCAACAATTACTTAATATCAATAATTGCATTTGAGCAAATAATTTAGACCTGCATCAAAATAACTTAGGTATCATGCCATGATTTGGGATATTTGCCGAATTAGTCGTTCTCTATAGTCTACACTCTACAGTATATATTGAGACGGTATAATGTAATGCCCAGCTAATATTATGATGACTAGGATTGCTCCATAACCATCCCAACATCCCGAAACTTGCTCCATTCTGCTTCTTAATCATTTGTATTTTAAACACTAAAATGTAGCAGAAGTGACGTAATAATGGACGTCATTGCTTGTGTTAGAGCAGTTATGTGCACCAATCCGAACACACCTCCGCTGCCATAAGGACCGCCCATTTTATACCTAACAGACTAGCTTGGGACGAGACAGAAGCGTGAGACTTCTTGTAAGCACTGTACAATTTAGGGTGGATCGACTTTACATTTTTTTCGATTTCCATATTCTAATAGAGACAAAAACTTGCGCATGCATGAGAAAATAGCCTCTGCAAAATCTTAGCTTAATAGGTAATCATCTTCTGCCCCCGGCAGAGCGATGAAAATCATATTTTAGTAGTCAAAAACGTATTTTTCTTATAATTTTTAAAATATTTCAATATGCATCAAAATTATTCCTAATAACTATAAAGTCGATGAAAAAGACCTCATATGATCGTTTTTCCAAGCGCGTTGTCCTACGTTAATATCTTTTGCCCCCGGCAACAACGTCAAATGTTGAAAAAATAGGTAATTTATATACATATTTTCAGATCGGCTCTTTGTCTTAAATAATGCATTTATGTAGTTCCCATAGCATTTATATCGTTGCTTAGGCATGAAATAACACACACGCAAAATTTTATGACTCTAGAGTAATATCTTCTGTCCCCGAGAAAAGTCTAAATGTGGATTATAATCAGGTATTGTTTTTGTAACAGGGAGTTCGGTCACCTCAGCCGTTTGCCAGTTGATCATTTCGTAATAGTTTTGACTATCGTAGAGCAGCTCAGGCATGGCGAAGGCTCGAATTTCCCCCGCTGGTGATTGTTTTGATCGTGCTTTTAATATTCTCCTCCATCCCAATTCTCTTATGTGTTGCTCATCGGCATGTAGCATGGAGATCAAAATATTTTCTGGGTGAGCAAAGGAAGAATTTCTACGGAGGACTTTGTTGGCGATTGTCTTAGATCTTTGAGGCATGGTCTGAGAGAGACGCATCATTTCGAAAAAATGTTTTGCGCCCTCAGTGAAACGAGTTTTTCTTTATCTTAAACCAAATTGGTGCGTAAACTGTCATAACTGTCATAATATGACAGTTTACGCACCAATTTGGTGCAGGAATGAATAAAATTGACAATATCCTGTTAAAATACCTTTTGCCTCTAATTCACTCTCGTTAATCATGTGCTAATCTTTTTATTTTTCTCTCCCGCTGTACAATAATGTACATAGGTATATATTTTTGTCATCTCGCCTTCTCCCTTCATTTCCCTGACGAGGTGTACTTCTGAATACACGAAAGAACTTGGAATCATTTTTCTTTTTCCTTGTGGGTTTACATCATCGTGTATATATATATATATATATATATATATATATATATATATATATATATATATATATATATATATATATATATATATATATATATATATATAGGGTGAACCAAATGTAGGTGGACAGTAAATGATAACGTTTATTTTGAGAATACATATTTAATTTTTTTGTATACTATAATACAAAATAAAATTTAAATAAATTTAGTTATAATATTTAATATAATATAACACAAACACCATAGTTATAATGAACACCATAGTTATAATATAATATAACACAAACCGTATTCAACCTACTGTCCACCTACTTTTGGTTCACCGTATATATATATATATATACACACACACACACAGTATATCCAATGAGGATCACTAAGTTCACTCTGAAAATCTCTTCAATGCTTTTAGTATAATTATACAATGTATTTTATTTTATTTCTTAATAATCGTTTTATATCCCGAATATAAAGTTATTATAATTAATTACAATTTAATTATAAGTTAATAATTATATCATTTAATAATGAGTTTTTATTGTATCTTCTTTTTAGGTTATAATTTATTCTCAATTGAACGAGACACGTTTCAACAAGAAGAAAATTATTTGTTTATGTTTTAAAGTTAATTTGCATATTATAATCAACTACATTATGTAAATAAAGTTTATAATAAATTAATAAAATAGATGGTCATGAATATAAGGTATTTTTTAATGATCATAATCAAATAGTATTTACCTGATACTTATGAATAATATTTCTCTTTTAATGAAAATATATTTGTAAGTAAATCGTGTTTATTGACTTCAGGTTGTGATACTGTAATGGCTACTAAATATGTGCATACTTTTTTGGTTTCGTGATTGTTTATTTAGCTAGGAAGCAAAATTTTTCAGACTTTATAAGCGTTTCGCAGATAGCAATGGTTAAAGTCAGTCTCATATAGAAAGGAGAGAGAGAGAGAGAGAGAGAGAGAGAGAAAGAGAGAGAGAGGTCCTGAAGGTATATCCTTGGATCACGCATTCATTGTCTACGATTTCCTAATCATGATAATATGATATAGCTGACTCGCCTATGTCCAAATTAGTGAATGAATGAGCTATCGTGGTTCGCCATAACGTTTGGGATGTCATTATTAGCTTTTCTTGACAAAAGCTCTTTGGAAATCGTAAGTTTTATGCTACTTTTTATGCGAGGGCACGATAATATCTTTCCTCCTATGCAGTCTTATATAGGAACTTGATTCGTCGATTTTAATACCTCGGGTTATTGTGTTCCGTGTATCAAAACATTATTACTTTTATTTATGACAACAATAAAGGATTAGGTAAACATTTTTACTAACGGTTTAATCTATTTTCCACACACTCTTATTTCATATTAAAATGTATATTGTGTCTTGAAAAATAATAACTACCCTGATCGTGCATCGATAATTATTATACTCGTGTGTGTGTGTATATATATATAATATATATATATATGATGCAAACCCACAAGGAAAAAGAAAAACGATTCCAAGGTCTTTCGTATATTCAGAAGTACATCTCGTCAGGGAATGACGAGGTGTACTTCTGAATACACGAAAGGCCTTGGAATCGTTTTCCTTTTTCCTTGTGGGTTTGCATCATTCATTCATTTCACGTATTTAATTGTGAAATTCATCCCATATATATATATATATATATATATATATATATATATATATATATATATATATATCAGAGGCGTTTTTATAGGGTAGGCACTAGGCAAGGTAGGCTTTGCCTGACCATTAATTTTGTCAAACTTTAGAAGCATAAATATATCAATATAAATTAGCGCAATTAGACAAAATCTGCCGATCGCGCCCTCTTAATCCAATATCATATGATTTCTTTTTTTCATATTAGCTATTACAACCTAAAACGCCCTGCCTACCTTGAACGTATAATATAAATTCAACTAGTGTGGCGGATTTCATATATGCCATTTTTAATACAGAGTAAATGTACATATAGTCAGCGCGCGGACTTTCCTACTAAACGATACATTTTGCACGCTTAAGCTCATTATGAAGCCATCCCGTATGAAGAAATATGAGAAACTACGATTTGGGGGGGGGGGGTTAAAGGAAGAAGATTGATAGGCGAATGGTGTATGACGTCACAAGGGGATTTTGGGGGGGGGGGGTGTTTGCGCGAATATGCAAATCACTTAGTCTTTAGTATGACAAGTTTGACAACGTGTGAGTGATAGATGATGTGATCAATGTGTTTTCTTTTCGATATAAGTTACTATTCTAGTGCCTTATTATAATGGAAATTAGTGTCGACTATTTGTTCAAAAACAATTTTTTTTAAATTGGAAAGAGAACTGCAAATTTAGATTAAAAACTCAGGTAGGCCTAAATTAAATAATATCAAAATAATAACATCTGATAAACAAGGCAATAGAGCGTTCTCAAATGATTGGTTTAGGAAAAAATGTGGCTGACTGGATGCCCAATAAGACAAAAATTGTTCTGTTGGCCTTGTTTACTTTTTAATAGTGATTCTGGAAACGAGGTATGGAGTAAAGAAGGCTATCGAGATCTTAAAAATTTGAGCAAAGCATGTACAAAACACGAATCATCAAAACTGCAAAACTGTGCAATGAAATTAAGTTTGTTTGCCAAGTATATAAGCAAACAACCACAGGGAAAAATGAAAAAAGAAACAAGAATTCCGAGCGCTTTCGTGATATATTCACATTTTCTTGTCCTTGAAAATGTGAATATATCACGAAAGCGCTCGGAATTCGTGTTTCTTTTTTCCTTTTTCCCTGGTTGTTTGCTTATTAATAAGATCACGTGTTATTTTGCGATTTTACTGCACATATATATATATATATATATAGCCTGTATAATATTCTGCCTACCCAATGCACCAGTCCAAGAACCACCTCCGAGATATATATATATTTCATTCTGTGTGGATAAATATACTTCATTTTTATACATTAATATAGGGGAGAAGATAGGCCATTATAGTGATTTATGTATGGGTGGGGATAAAGGTGTCCTCTGTGATTCTTCCTCTCCACAGCTTCGTTACTGTACTAAAAGTACAGTTTCGGAACAAAAAGACTAGAAACATCAAATTTCTAAAGGCATAAAGATTTACCAATCAGCGATGACTATCTTTTATTTTTGTAGTTTTATTACTGTGACCAAAAAGGATAAAATGTCCAGAGAAAAACAATATACCCAATTAGTAATTTTTTATGCTTTTCAGAAATTTTATGTTTCTACTTTCTAGACGAACTTTTTTCTGGAATTGCATTTGATAGTGTGGTGTATGTGCTGGAAGGGGCACTCCATGCATTCTCTAGCTGCGCAAAAGGAGTTTGGGTCTGTATTTTATAGTATTCAATCGAATCCGAAAGCCAGAAAAGTGAAATGCCTAAAAAACCCGTAATTTTGCTAATTGATTTGTTTCATACAAATTGAACGTTGATGAAATGAAAATAAAATAAAAATGAGAACCTTCATTGGCACAGAGTTAATTTAGTCATTATCACCTTTGTTGATGATGTAGAGGCTGAAGGTATAAGGAAGATGGTATGTGGGATGTAAATGCAAATTTTAATTAAAATATATTCTCATAATTTTAATCATCATCAGTATAATAAAGTTATTATTTTTTAATTAGAACTCTAAAATCTTTCATATCAATTGAGTGTTGATGATTTTAAGCACCGTTAGGTTCGGTGAATATTAAGGACAGAAGTCCCCTTTATAGAAATTTTGTGATTTCCAAAAGTGGATATATATATATATATATATATATATATATATATATATATATATATATATATATACGTTAACCCCTCCGTCTATGCCCTTGGGCGGTTCAAAGTTGACTGGGGTCTGGTTAGGTGGCAGCAACGGATTTGTTACTCTGGAGTCTGGAGTATCTCGTACCGAATAGGGAATCGCAGAAGATTTTCTTATACTACTCTCCGATTTTTTCTTGTAGTGGATCGGAGGATTCTGTGGAGCTTACTAAATTCTCTGAAGGTTTCCCGATTCTTCTTGTAACGTATCGGGAAATTAGTTTTCTCTATTTAAAACTAAGTTCTCTGAAGAGAGCAAGGCTCGAAGGAGAAGACAAAGATATTCTGTTAATGTAGTTTACTGCTAAAATGTTACAGGTAATGCTCAGCCTCTAAGTTAGATCAGACAATCAGAATGGACATTGGAGAAATTTTATGGGCTTATATACTGAAAATTTTAATGACATCATTATTATTTGATGTTGATCTGTTTTTTGTTTTTTTATTCTTAATAGGCTGATTTACTTTGCAAAATATTTAAAGACAAGGTAAATATATTAGCTGTAGCAATGTCTAGACTGATAAGCATGATATTTGAAGATGAAGCCATATTTTTGTTTTAAACCGCATATTGATAGATCTGATGTTATCATGATCTGCCGAGTTAACTAAAAATGGAAATTGAAATATGCATTTTATTATGAATTACAATTAAACATGTATATGAGCAAAAATTAAATGCTTAAGATTTAAAATTAAACGTTAAGCAAGACATGACTTCATCTTTTACAACGAAGAGAAAATGTGTACAGAAAATGAACATTGCAGAATTTAACAAGATTACATTATTAAGTTAAATCTAAAAAAATGATTAAGTAATTTAAAAAGAAATAATTCACTAATTATTCAGCAGAAATAAAATAGAAAGCGAATCAAAAATTTTATCCGAACTTCGTCAGCGTTATGCGAATTTGGACTCTATATGTAAAAATGAATATAAGACGTACATACATATGAATATAAGTATTACAGTATATGAATATAAATATATATGAATATAAAAATTATATGAATATAAAAATATATGAATATAGGAAGGATTCATTGTTCATTTTTACACACACACACACACACATGTGTGTGTATATATATATATATGTGTGTGTGTGTGTGTGTGTGTGTGTGTGTGGTGTGACGGTTACACGTGTTTCGATCGAAGTCAGAATAAATGCGGTATTACAATAAAAATCCTGCAGTTAATCAGTTTTAAACGGTGCCGATATTGTGAGTTAATTGATAGTGCATAGTGGTATTTCTTTTTAAAAAGTAAAAATCGCGGCATATATCAAAAAAGTAAAAAAAACGTAGCGAATTAATATATACAGCATTTTCCGAGTGTTTCTTTGTGAAGAAAATTAGCTGCCTATCGAAATTCCTACAAATAACTCCCCCCCCAATTATCCCCCGCAGCCACAGTCGCGAGCACCAATCAGTGAGAAATATGTAGCGTGCCACCTCCCCCATCCCCCGGAGTAACGGAGAACTTTCCCTCACTCAGTTTGAGTCAACCCCCACCCAATACTTCCCATAATACCCTTTTCGAGTCAATTTTGTGCACCAGCGGCTACCTTCTATCAGTAACATGAAATGGTAAATAAATTCCTGCAACTCTGTGGTATCTGTAATGATGTAGCAGATGAGACAAAGGCGATGAAGTGCGATTTTTGTCATCTGCTTTTTTATTTTAGATGCTTGGAATGAGGAGATGAAAAAATTTCCCTTCTAACGAACGCGAAGCAACTTAATGGGATAAAAATTTTCTGCGAAAACTGCATGACCGAAATAAACTCTTTTACAGTATTTAAAGCAGAAAGAGACTACGAGAAGAAAATGAAAGAGGAAAGTGGGAATAAAGAACAGAAGAAAACAGAAGAAACGAAGAAAGGCGAAGTAGAAAAAATCAAATACCGTCACACAACAAGGCCGAAACCCCGTAGTCGAAAGAGAGTATAAAGACAACAGATAGTATAAGGGCAACGAAGGACATTAACACAATTAACACAAATTGGAAAAGACAAGAGGGCAATCAAGAAAACGGAGTAAAACTGTTCTTCAATAAGGAGCAAAAAACAAAGGCCACGAGTAAATATGGGGAAGGAATTATATGCAGATATTATATAAAAGATAATTGAAGATTTAAAAGAGGACAATGGATATATGAACATTCCCCCAATATGCAATTTCTTCTATAATAATGGTCATTGTAAATTTGGAGACAGATGCAAATTCTACCACCCGCACATCTGCAGGACTTACGTAAAATATGGAACCAGCAAATACGAGAAAAAATGCTACTATCAACATCTTCCGACGGACCCAAAGAACAAAGGACAAAGTTTAAATGACAATAGGAATGACAATAACAATAGGAATAACAATAGGAACACAATAAGCAAACAAAAATTTTTTTTCAACATCGCAGACACGAAACGGCTGCTAAATGTCATCCAACGCATGCAGTTGACACAGCTGGAAACCCCCGAGCCAAACCACTTCCAGGCAAGAAGCTACCAGAACAGGTAAGCGGAAACGGATCTCTCTCGGAGGATCATAGAGCACGAAACAAGCGAAACCAAAGGAAAACGAATTTAAAATGCACAAGGGGCAACGAAGAACAACAAAGAACATAATATTGTCCTGGCTAATATTCAAGGAATAAGACCAAACCAATCATTCAACAAAGTTTCGTACCTGAAAGGAATTATGGACGAAACAAGGGCGGAATCGCATGCCTCACAGAAACTCATCTTAACGATTGCCAAGGAAATTGTGAAAACTGCGAGCATTGTATTGATAAGAAAGAGATAAATATAGAGGGCTTCAACTTACTAAGAGCGGATAGAACAACGAGACGTAAAGGTCGCTGTGCTATATATATACATGAAGGTCATATGACAGAGACGATAATAAGTAAATCAAACAGCTTTGTGGAACTCCTAGCAGTGAAAATAGAAGAATTAAACGTGATACTAATAGTCATCTATAGACCTCCAAACACCCCAACTGAAAATTTCTCGGGGGCCATTGATGACATCAGAAAGTTAATAAAGGTCATAAACCCTCCACCCCCTAATATAATGATCTGCGGAGACTTTAACTTCCCATTTATAAAATACAAAAAGTGGATAGGAATATATATATATATATGTTAAACACAGACCGTGCATGGAACAAGGAACTCTTCTGGGAAAATTAAATCCACTATAGTCCGAATAAGTAATGGTAAATGACAAATACCATAGTTTTTCTTTTTCATGATGCTAGCCCGACGTGGGCAACGGGTCTCTCGCAAAGAGATCCCATAAATATAGCTTCCCTCACCAGCCATCTGGTCGGGCTAGCATCATGAAAAGAAAAACTATGGTATTGTTATTACCATTACTTATTCGGACTATAGTGGATTTAATTTTCCCAGAAGAGTTCCTTGTTCCATGCACGGTCTGTGTTTAACATATAAGTTTCTCAGGGGCCATTCTGAGTTTGTGTATATATATATATATTATATATATATATATATATATATATATATATATATATATATATATATATATATTATATATATACCAGGACAAAGGGGACACAAGAGAAGACTAGGAGCAAGCAAAAATAATGGCTCTCACAAATGAGTTTATGCTGACACAGGAGATAACAGAAAATACCAGAAGAAATAACTGCCTAGATCTGGTATTCACGAATAACACGAACTTGATTGCTGATATAAAAATAACCCCAACCATTATCTCAGACCACAACTTAATCGAGATATCAACAAATATGACGACAAAATTAAAAGACAATACACATGTTCAGGAAAGAAGCAAATTTTGGGCCTTTAACTTAAACTCCAAGACTATAAATTGGGAAGCAATCAGATCGCACATGGCTCAAATAGAGTGGAGAACAGTTTTAGAGAATAAAACAACTGAAGGAATGCTACAACCTTGGAAGAAAAACTGTTGAGAATTTTAGAAAAATATGCTCCGAAATCACAGCCGAAAGGAAAGAGGAGCTGGCTAGGGAGGCACAAGAGAAGAATATTCCGCAAAAGAAAGCGAGTGGAGGCGAAGTTAGCCAACTGCGGAGATAATGCCAGGAAAGTAATACATGAAAAACTGGAGGATATCGATAGGGAAATACAAGCCCTGATTAAGGACCATACAGAGAGGGAAGAGGAAAAGGCGGTAGAAGCAATAAAGGAAAATCCAAAATACTTCTATAGCTATGCGAAAAGGAAAACAAAAACGTGCGCCGCTATTGGGCCCTTAAGGAAGAGAAATAATGAACTAACCGACGATCCAAAAGAAATATCTGAAACATTGAGAGCGCAGTATGAATCAATTTTTAGTACCCCAAAAAGTGACAAAGCGATACCTGACACAGATGCATTCTTTGAAGAGAAATTGCAAGGAGAGTGTATAACAGACTTTGATTTTACTCCACAAGATGTAGCGAAAGCTATAGAACAAATGAAACCACATTCAGCTGCAGGTCCAGACAATTGGAACGCATTATTGATTAAAAACTGTAAATTTAAATAGCTACACCTTTATACTGGATATGGAGAAGATCCCTAGACACGGGGGAAATACCAAACATCTTGAAAAGAGCAAACATTGTCCCTATATACAAAGGAGGGGACAGAGCTCAAACAAAGAACTATAGACCAGTGTCATTGACGTCCCACCTCACCAAAGTATTTGAAAGAATAGTTAGAGAGAAAATTTATGATTTCTGGAGACACTGGAAAGATTCAATGAAAATCAGCACGAATTCCGATCAGGTAAATCATGCCTATCACAACTGATAGAACACTACAACAATATCCTAGATGCGCTGGAAGGCAATAACAACTACGATGTCATATACACAGATTTTGAAAAAACTTTCGACAAATGTGATCACGGTATAATAGCACATAAAATGAAATATATGGGCAAAATAGGCAAAGTGGGAAAATGGATCTACAACTTCCTCAGAGAACGTCTACAGGTCGTCAAAATTCAAGGTATATCATCATCAGAATCGGAAGTTCGCAGCTGAGTACCACAAGGGACAGTACTGGCCCCACTCCTGTTCATTATCATGCTAACAGACATAGACAGCGGAGTAAACAGCAACAGTATAGTAATATCCTTTGTAGACGACACAAAGATCAGCAGAAAAATCAGAGATGTAAATGAAGTGGAGGCCTTGTAGAGGGACACAAACAAAATATACAAATTGTCAGAAGGCAACAACATGACATTTAACACCGAGAAATCTCAGCTCTTCAGATATGGTAGAAAAGAGGAACTTAAACAGTGCATATTATGCTCCAGATAGACAGGAAATTCAGAGAAGCACGAAAGCGATCGATCTGGAGGTAATAATGACTGATGATGCGAAATTCGAAACACAAAATCAGATGGCGATAAATAAAGCAAAAAGAGTCGTGGGGCAGGTTCTAAGAACGTTCAAAAGAAGAGACAGGACAATAATAATTCCCCTGCTAAAACACTGATTATACCAAAACTTGAATACTATTCAGTTTTGACGTCCCCATATAAAAAGGAAGAAACTAATAAGCTTGAAGAAACGCAGAGACATTTCACAGCCAAGATTGATGGCTGCAAAGAACTCAACCACTAGGAAAAACTACGTAAACTAAATCTGTACTCCCTGGAAAGAAGAAGAGGTATACCATAATCTACACATGGAAAATGATCGATGATGCGAAATTCGAAACACAAAATCAGATAGCGATAAATAAAGCAAAAAAGTCGCGGGACAGGTTCTAAAAACGTTCAAAAGAAAGGACAGGACAGTATTGATTCTCCTGCTAAAAACACTGATTATACCAAAACTTGAGTACTGCTCAGTTTTGACGTCCCCATATAAAAAGGAAGAAACTAATAAACTAGAAGAAACGCAGAGACATTTCACAGCCAAGATTAATGGCTGCAAAGAATTCAACTACTAGGAAAGACTACGTAAACTAAATCTGTACTCCCTGAAAAGAAGAAGAGAGCGATACACCATAATCTACATATGGAAAATGACCGAAAAACTGGTACCAAACCTCAAACTAAAGCCAATTACCATTCAAACAACACTGGAAAATAGGAAAGGCAGAATGTGTAGTGTTCCCAAATTAAAGAGGCCCGACAAGGGACCTCCTCAACACTGAAGGAAAATAGCTTGATTGTCAGGGAGCCAAGACTTTTCAACCAGCTTCCAAAGGACCTCAGAAACGTTACAGGGGTCAAAGTTGAAGTGTTCAAGGGAATACTAGATGCTTGGCTCAGGACGGTACCAGATGAGCCGGGTGTACCTGGCTAAGTGCGGTGGAGAGCGCAAGAGAACAACTCGCTCCTCCACCAAGCCAGACCTAGAGGCGGGGTCACCAGCTTGACCTTGGTGTGAAGCGAAACCAACGCACGGAACAGCAACGAGGTTAACGAGGTATATATATATATATGATGAATAAAACCACGAAGGAAAGGAAACACAAAATGGTGCTCAAGCGCTTTCGTCTAATGACATCCTCAGGAACACTGAAGTATATAAAAAGGTTAAGCCTATATATAGGTTACAGAAAGAAAAAAAGAAAAAATAAATAACATACATACACACAAACACACACATATATATATATATACATACATATCTATATATACAAATACATACATACATACATACATACATATATATACAATAAACAGAGAAGTAAAAATAATAAAAAATTAAAAATTAAAACCTTAAAGGATTACCAATGAGGCGTACAGATTGTAAGGAAAAATATCGATTTTTAGCACAAGATCAAATGGATTATAAAAATACAAATTTATACTGGAACTCTGCCGGGTTTTAGCACAATGCTGCCTATGGTCAGGTTTCGATATTTTTCCTTACAATCTGTACGCCTCATTGGTAATCCTTTAAGGTTTTAATTTTTAATTTTTTTATTATTTTACTTCTCTGTTTATTGTATATATATGTATGTATGTATGTATGTATGTATTTGTATATATAGATATGTATGTATATATATATATATATATGTGTGTGTGTTTGTGTGTATGTATGTTATTTTATTTTTCTTTTTTCTTTCTGTAACCTATATATAGGCTTAACCTTTTATATACTTCAGTGTTCCTGAGGATGTCATTAGACGAAAGCGCTTGAGCACCATTTTGTGTTTCCTTTCCTTCGTGGTTTTATTCATCATAAATATTTTTCACGTGTTACCTTCGTGAAATAATTTTCATATATATATATATATATATTATATATATTAACCACCTTTGGAAAACACTCGGAACCAGCCTTGAATTTCAGACATAACGTTTCTCTCGACAGACGCTTGGTTTCATCTAGGGATGTACCGGATCACAATAGAGCCGGATAACCGGATACCGGATATCTGGCTTTTTATTTTTGTCGGATACTGGATAATCCAGCCGGATCAAGAAGTGGCCGGATAACGGATAAGTGCCGGATATTTGGCCGGATCATATATTCTTAAAGGCATAAAACTTTAAAACTTGCAATTAACTAGTGGTTTAATAAACTTTCATGTTTTCTACTAATTTTACAAAGTCATTATTCTCCTAAAAAATTGCAGATTACAAATTTTGTTTATTCAATAAAAAAAATCCATAAACCAAAAATAAGACGTGAACTTTATATATATATATAAGAAAGAAAATGTTTTTGTCATAATATATATATATATATATATATATTATGACAAAAACATTTTCTTTCTTAATATATAACTATTAACTGTAAATGATAGAAAGAAGATAGAAGAAGATAGAAGTATATTAAATTTTGAGACTTAAATTGTCTAAATAGAAAATTTAACATTTTCCATATTTTGGGAGGAACTCTCGCATTCAATGCTGGAAAGAAAAAAGACAAAGTTCATTGGACCTAGTTCTGCTAAATTTTAGAGAAATCTAACTTCTACTGTGTGTTTTGTTTAAAAGAAAATCATTATAAATGTTAAATTTAGCCCTTTATCGCACACGGCTATTTCTACAGCTAAATAAAGTCATCTGGCATTAACCACAATAAAATAATAAAATACACACAGAAACTTGAGCTATGAATTTTTTTATCAACAAAATGTAATTAAAATGTTAATTAATTATCCGGTATCCGGCCGGATCATACTTGATGTCCGGTATCCGGCTGGATACTTAAGAAGTGGCAGGATCGGCTGGATACCGGATCATGATCCGGTATCCGGTGCATCCCTAGTTTCATCTGAGTGATTACGTCATTTATTGGTCAGAATACCCGGATTTGGGCTACTGAACAAGATCTGTATGAAGAATCATTATTCATTACCTTCACAGAAGCTTGGTGTTTGGTGCGCCATTTTGCGACGGCACGTTGTTGGTACCCTGTTTTTCACAGAAAGCGTAAATTCTGAACTTTACCAACATATTCAGCAATCTATCGCACGTTAGAAGTTGACGAACGTGACTCGTGATTTCAACAAGATGGAGCAACCACTCATACTGCGAATTCAAGGATGGAGATGCTTAACGAGTTCTTCGGTGAGTGTGTGATCACCAAGAATCTTTGGTTGCCACAACTCGACGCCACCGAACTAATTTCTGTGGGGATACCATAAGGAAAGAGTCTACCCAATAACTTTAAACTTTAAAGCAAAACACTGCACAGACCATCGCCGATATTATAATCCTTCATCCTTCAAACGTGTTTCTGCGAGCACACGCAAGATTGTCTCACTGTTTGCAGGAACACGGTAGTCACTTCCAGCATTTGCTACGATACTTTTCTCCATAGATGATGTGTTTTTTTCGATATTAACAGATTTTATTAAATACTCATTAAATTACTAAAAAATTTATTGTATTTTTACAACATGGTTGCGCGACATTTGAAAATCTCTCTCTCTCTCTCTCTCTCTCTCTCTCTCTCTCTCTCTCTCTCTCTCTCTCTAAAACTGCTGTACCTTTTCTATAAAATAAATAAAAAATAAAAATGAATAATATTTACACCATTTCCTTTTGATTATAAAAATAATTTATTATAAAAATAACATTTACAAAAATTTCTTTTCAGGTACGTTCCCAAATGACTTTGATTGACATTCTGAGGTCATGCGATTCTCCTTCGAGTGAGTATTGAAATGAGAGGGTAGAGCAATAACGACTATTCCGAATATATTCCTTAATTACTTACCCCTAAAATTAGAGATTTTAAGCATGAGTGTATAAGTGTATAAGTGTATGTATAAGTATATGTATAAGTGTATAAGTGAAAAGATGAAAGCCGAAAGGGATAATTGATTTATGCTTAAAATTAAAACTTGTTATTTCGTATTGGAATGTAATTTTGAATTTTTAAATTGGCCTATAATTATTCTTTTTCGTTTCTTTATAGGACCCAAACGTACTTTACCGAGTTTATTGTTGCTGTTCACGCCAAACCATTTTACTTACTCTTATACCATTATACTTAGACATTAATCTAAAAATTTTACTGGAACTTATATATTTAGTCAATAACTAAAGCATAAAGAAATAGAATTTATATTATATATATATAATATATATATATATATATATATATAAAATTCTATTTTCTTATACTTTAGTTAATTAAATATTGAAGTTGTAATATATATATATATATATTATATATACACACACACACAACACACACACCCACACAACACACCCTGCATCGTAAAAAGTGAGGGCCGAATGCTCTGAAAAAGAAATCCTTCACAGTAACAAATTTCCGTAACAATTTCTTCCCACGGAAATTTAAACGAAAGAAAACGGTATCGCATTAAATTTAAATAAAAAGTTACTTTTAAGGTTCATTGACAAAGGATTTATAATAGAATTTTAACACCTAATAACGCTTTATCAGATAGAGCGATCGTTAATTTCTGCTATCTTTCGTTCATCATGTATTTAAGAATCCAAATAGATCTATAAATCAATTAAGTGAGAGACCTTTTCTTCGAGTTCAGATCTCCGAACACGATACCTTTTCCACCAAATACTGTATATATATATATATACTGTACGGTGTATATATTATATGTATTACGTGAAAAAATTTCCCAAACTTTCGATATAAACTTCTGTTCAAACGTGAAAATGGATGATATATATATATATCACACTGTATATAGATTATGTCCGAATTTCATTGTTAAATTTTGGAGAATATTTGTTTTATTGGTGCTTTATTGCAGGATTTAGTTTTCTACTTACATACAGAGTTATAATTATGATGAAAGGATTCTACAGCTTAATATGGGATCCGAACCACGGGTCACTACATCATCTGAACGCTGGTGTTGATCACCCATGCAACTACTGAACAGACCCAACGTCACTTAACTTCGTTGATTTACCAGGAAACGATGTTGTGACATGTCAAAACAACTTTTTTTTTTGTTTGATTAAATTCTCCAGAATCGACAAGTTCAGTGGTCAAATATCGGATAGCAGCCGAACCTAACCTATTTTAACCTACTCTAACCTAACCTAACTGAACCTAACCTATTTTAACTCAACCTAACCTGATTTACTTAGCCTAACTTAACCTTGTATATATCCTTTTATTTGTTACCACATACGATCGCTAAGTTTGTCAATTCTGGAGAAGTTGATGAGAAGCCACGGAATATATCGTATATTTTAAATCAAACAGGTATAAATCTTCATTTAAATTTTATTTCACATTTAATTAATTTAATTTGTAACTGGAAATTCTATATTTACATTTTAATATATATATATATATATATATATATATATACTTATATTATATATATATATATATATATTATAAAACTCGATCATATATATATATATATATATATATATATAATATATATATATATATATATAAAACTCGATCATATTTATATATATATATATATATATATATATATATATATATATATATATATTTATATATATAAAATTGATATACGAACATGTAAAAATATATATTATTAATTTCATGTGATTTACTTAATATATAATTATTCGATCAACATTTTACTTATTACACGCAAACCGTCTGGATGGATAAATTATACCTTATCTAAAAAATTTTTAATTTGAAATTAATATACTTTCTATACTCAAAATAAAACCTTCTGAATTTAGAACTTAAAACTTCTTTTTGATGGTGCATTCTCGATGAAGTGTTTCCTTCTTTTGGGTATCAAAACTTCTTGTCAGATGATATAATAACTTTTTTTAATGATACATAACTTCTTCAGATAGAAGAAATGGTCTCAAAAACTTCTTTTTTAAGTGATTTGAGACAAAAGAAGGTAATATTTCTATGTATAGAAGGAGGTTGCGGGAAGGCTTTGTTTTCTGTGTGTATATATAAATAAATGAAAGTACGTATCAGTATTTATACATTTAATAATGAACTGAAAATGTATTGATTAATTAATTAATTAATTAATATAGAGATGATGAATTTTCGGATATTTAATAATTCCGGGAATTAAATTCAGGTTAATAAAAAAAAAATCAGGAGTGCCAAAAACTGACACAGTGCTCAGGTCAACTATAATGCGCTTCATTGCTCTAACTCTTGGATTATTATTATTATTATTATTATTATTATTATACCAATATCATCAAGTTTCGAACCCCCGATCTCGCTGTCTTCATTTCACCTACAGGGAAACGGTGTTGAATTTAAGTTAATTAACATTACAAACGGATTTTGGATCTTTTCCGTTTGACTGCCGCCATTGAAACATAATTAAACTTTTTGTATTTTGTATTTTAACTGAAATGTCTTGATGATACAAAATAAGTTACTTTATAAAAAGCTTTTCTTAATTTCCCCTTCAAATTTTGTTTCTTATAAACAATTTTAATTACTTTCAAGATCCATGCTTAATTTTTAAGTTTTAATCGTGTACTCAGAAAAACAAGGGGATCACCTGAAGATCAGGGCCTCCAGCCTTCTTTAGTTAGCTTTATAAGGCTAACTAACAAAAATATCACGACCTAACCTAACCAATCGTCAAAGTCGTACAGTTGACCTAACGATTGGTTAGGTTAGGTCGTGATATTTTCGTTAGTTAGCCTTATAAGACTACGTAAAGAAGGCTGGGGGCACTCACCTCTTATGTTTCAATGGCGGCAGTCAAACGGAAAAGATCCCGGATTTTTAAAATCGAATTAAGATTTAGGAAGTTTTTTTATTAAATGAAGTTATTGTTAGAAGCGAAGAACTTAAATAAAAGATATTCATTTGCATAATTATAAAGATGAACTTTTCAACGCAGAGTAATGCGGGTTTTAGTATTATACTTTAAAAAATAACTTATTAAACGCGTATTAAAACTATTTTCACAGGAATTACAATTCCATTATAATTACTGTAAAATAGGTTTAATTACTTTATTACCCTTAATTCAGGTTTCATTTTATTAAACACTATTATCTTTACGAGAGGTTTCTAATCTTAATAAAGTGTTCACGCTAAAGTGGTTCGCTGAAAGTAAGTTTCACTTATTTCATTCATTAACAGTTTGGAGGGTTTTAAATAATAACCGTTATGGGGATGCTTGTCATCTTTCCCTCCTCGCTTCTTACCTACGTTTTAACGTAGACCCTCGAGGTTTGGTTGATACTGAAGTAATGGAAAATAGAGTAAGTAGCGAGTTAAGTACAATAAATTAGTAACCCAAAGAAAACAAAAGTTAAGGATAAAATTATATTTGGTTATATTACGAATGAAAGATGATTACGAATTATGAATATAATATTATTAATATATTAATATAAAACTCTATAATTTCAGGATAAATTTAATCTAGTCTGTTACCTAAATTAAGGAACATTAAATGGTTTTGACAATAATTAGTTACAAGCCAGGAGTAACGTAATTCCTGGCAATAAAAATCATATAATCTTAGCTCCCTAAATCAGTAAAAAGAGCTTTGTCGCGTTACTTTGAGGGTTACATTCGTAAAGTTGTTAAGAACTATTATACGAAGTTTACTAAAATTTGTTCTTGAATTTACAATGAGTATCTCCCGTTACCCAATTTATTTTATGAGACGCGCAAGCACAACTTTATATTTTATAACAAGGTACTTTAATTAAACGATTTACAGACTCGCAGAGTATCATCGTACATGATGTTAATAGTAAGTACCTAGAGAAAGAAATTAAGCGAAAATCGAATGTTTTATTAGGGGGGTTCCAGACGCTAAATGTTGATCGAAACGTTTATTTTCTTTCATGTAACCCTCGCAAGTTACCAAATTTCCTGTTTAGGCCTTTACGGAGTTTTGAACGTTGTATAACATAAATTTCAGTGATATAAAAGCAGATGTTAACGAAACCGATGCAGAAGGAATATACTAGAAAGGCTTTAGATGCAAATTTTCGCCCGCAAAACTCTAAAACGTTTGGATCAGTTTGCGAGTTATCTCATAGAGGACGGACACGCGGACGGACAGACATAAGACCGTACACACACACACACACACACACATGGCCGAAAACTATACGTCCGTTCAGCTAATCGTGCGGGCGGAGGTAATAAGTCCATATTAGTTAACCGTTGACTGAACACAACTTTGCAATGAATATCTAGTGAAGTCTTTGAATTAAATTTGGACTAGGCATACTTACCTTTCAAGAACCCGTAAATATCTAATCGACAAGATTTTTATCAACACTCTTGTTAACCTAATTCATGGTACCTATAGTAACCTAGCGCACCCTAACGTAACGTATGGTAAACTATTGTAACCGAATCTAACGTATTGTAACTTATCGTAATAACCTTAATTCATAACGTGACCACAGAACACTTGTCAAGGAATTGTCATATATATATATATATATATATATATATATATATATATAATATATATATATATATTATATGTGTGTGTGTGTGTGTGTGTGTGTGTGTGTGTGTACAAATATATATAGATATATATAGATATATATTCGTACATTTCGTAAGCAGTTTATCGTAGAAAGATTAAAAGAAGTCGATCGATATAGAAATCAATAGAAAATTTACTGCTTCACTTTGACGTCCAACGAAATTGATCCACCAAAACAGAAGCTTCGAAATTTATATTCATTAGATATTTACACTTTCTAAAACATAAATTCAGATTTTTGTATTTCGTAAAAAAAATTTCAAACAAAATTACTTTCTGCTATTTTGAATTTCCTTATTGGAAATATTTTCTTAAATATAATTTGTCGTTTCGTGGCATTGTAAAACGATAAATAAATAAAAAAAAAAAGACTATTTTTGGTGTGTGTGTGTGTATATATATATATATATATATATATATATATATATATATATATGTGTCTTTAGTGGTAACTGATGTGTGTATATATATAATTTAGGGTGGTCCACAACAGCGTTTTTTGGAATTTTAAATTCGGTCACATCTGCCCTTATTCTATTCCCCCACAAGAATAAACTTGCCAGTTATCTTTGCGCTAGGACCTTTTTATGCACTCGCTCAAAATGAAACAATGTGAATAATGACTTGACAATTTATGACTGGAACATTTATTGAACAAGGATAATAATGACTTGACAATTTATGACTATATATATATATATATATATTATTAATATATTATGAAATTATAACAGCGAAACAAATAATGCACACAGTTGAAGATCTTTAGGTCTTCTTCAGACCAGTTTTAGTCGGCTCTTTGAATTCCTTGCGGTGCTGAGCGACTGCGCGGAGAAGGTACTGCTTTTGCGCTTCATCCTTCGTGATTGTGCTGTTGAAAGCCTTAATGAGCGCAACTCCTCTTTCTGCTCAATCGTCAACCACTGCCATCTTCTCTACACGTTCCTTCATTCCTTGTTAAGCTGGATCTGTGTTCCAATCATTTGGTGTCTTGGACAGGAATTAAGTGCTCAGAAATGAATTACAAATGGCGCTTCATCGCGGCAAATGCCGCGTCGTTCGTCTTTCCTGGGTGAGCTTTCAGCTGGCGCAAGAAAGTGAGGTCATTCAATGGAGCCATGTATGCAACACTGGCCTCGTTCCAGTAGTGGCCGTAAAGGAGCGTGATAAACAGGCTTAGTTCCTCGATGTTCCGTTTCTCGGTCTGAAGCAAGGTGAATTGATCTCTGAATAGGAACACCTTGAGCGTGTAAATGGCCTTGGCCATCCATCGCGCATGGTGCATGGCTCCAGGGCTTCGAATTCTCACAGGACCGTCAAGCTTCCCTCCCAAGAAAAGGAGGCAGAGAAGCATCAGTTCATCATAGTCGTCCCGCTGGCTCTTCTTCTTGACAGCCTCCTTGTAGTAGGAGACCATTTCCTTCCTCTGCTATGCTGTTTCAATGAACAGGCTGTCGGGTGCACTCTCGAACTTGCTGCGATCAATGAAAACCCAGTGCTGCTTGAAGCGCTTGAATAGGCCAATTTCAGGTCCACTGGATGTTCCGAAACAAGCACCGAAGGCCGCAGCAAGGACGACTTCTAGCACGTGGTGTCGGCAAGCGATCCACACCAGATCAATACCCAACTTCTTTTCAATGAGAGTACAAGCTCCAGCATGAAGTCCCGTGTTGGGCGCAGTTGTATCAAAAACAAGACCTCGAACGTTGCCCCTCAAAGACCAGTCGTCCACAAGCTTCAGGCACGCCTGAGCCTGAGATGCTCCAGTTGCAGCAGCTACCATTGGAACTCCAAGGAGTTTCTCTTCCCCGTTACCGGTTACAAGCACAGTCACACGGTCCACCACCTCTAACCCATGGGAGATATCTGTAAGCAGCTTACTATCCCAGTGCAAGAGAAGGGGCTCATGGGTCTTGAAAGTGGCCTGATCTTCGCGGCACACCGCTTTACGTGTACATTGTCTCACGCGACGAATGGTGCTGCGTGAGTTTGACACTTCGTCCAAGTTGTGCCCCAGCGATTTGATAGTTGCTGCGACCACTGCCATTCCTTTCCTGTCACTGATGTTGTGGCGATCCAAGGCTAAGGAAATGTCAGGCGTGATCACAGACTTCAATCGCTTAGGAGTGGAACGTTTTCGCGCCGACTCCTTAAAAACTACAGTATCTGAATCTGATGATTCAGATGTGCTTGAATTAGAAGCCTCCAGTTCTCCCTGGGACCATCTCGCATCCGCCTCGCGCTTGGCCTTCTCCTCTCGGTTCATCTCCGCCTCACACCGAATCCTCTTCCTCGTTTGTTGGTCAGCCATTTTCTTGTCAATCGGGCCAAAGCTGGAGAAAGTGGGATTATCGAGCTGAGCGACAAGGAAGTTCTTGTCCTCCTCATTCATCATGGTCTCGAGGGCGTCATGACGTGAAAGATCGAACACATCGTCAAGGTCTCCGCGAAATATGTCCTCCTTCATTCTGTAGGATGGGAAATTCTTTGTGCGGTTCTTCTTCAGCCCCTTGTATTGCTCGTACAGTTTCAGGAGCTTCTTCTCAGCGTATTTGGTATCCGTCATTGGAACGTTTGCTTTTGTCCAAAACGGGATCAAAGCCTCAATGGTCATCACCGCACTGTTATATTCTGTCTTCCTCTCCTCCAGATGGTGGAACATGAATTTCCGGAGGACTTGAAGCTTGGTAGGGAGTCCTGCCCTAGTTAACTTCTCCTCCGCCTTCCCTAGTAACCACACCTCACTGCTAGACCGTGTTTTTGATTGCTTCGGCGGCATTTCTACACATTCCTACAAAAGAAGAAGCCAAATTTAGTCATACTATAGTAATCAGTCATTAGTGAGACACTTCATGCATGATTGAGCGACCTCTTAACGACACCGTAGACCAACCGTACTTCACACAGTTATTCACACTAAGTGTAGAAACAAAAACAACAATGAACCAAAAGTGAAATCTCAGATGCTAAATTTTCCCTATGCTTGTGAACCACCCTAAATTTTATATATATATATATATATATATATATATATATATATATATATATATATATATATATATATATATATATATATATATATATATATATATATATATATACAGAGCGAGGTATAGGTAACATATTTTTATTGAGAAACCCACAAATTTTCAATTGGACATGCATGATTTTCCAATATTTTTAAAAAGAATAATCTTATAAACACATTGATTTAAGCTCCAAATATACTAGTACATATATATATATATATATATATATATATATATATATATATATATATATATATATATTATGTTTAACACCTCAAAAAAAATGGTGACGTCTCTTTCAATATTTCCTTACACTGATTGATTGATCGCTTCTATTACTGACCTATTGATTGAATGCAGAGACACGTCACGCCAATCATTGAATTGATACGTCTTTGCATTTTATGATTATGTAGAAATCCTTAGTTTTTAATCTATTTTATGTTTAGCTGGTGAAAGATTTGCAGATACATAACGATTACAAAACTGCTACTGGTGTTTTTTAAATTAACTAAATAAAAATAAGTATAAATATATGCCTATAAATTTTAGCTTTTAAATTAATTGATTAAATAACAAATATATATATATATATATATATATATATATATATATATATATATATAGATAGATAGATAGATAGTAGATAGATAGATAGATAGATAATTGATTGATAGATAGATAGATGGATAGATAGATAAATATAGTGCAAATGCGAAGGAAGACATGTGACACTCAACTAACAAAGTGCCAAAATGAAATATTAAATGAAAAATATAATTTCTATTTTTCAACCATGTTATTTTAAATTTAAGTTATTTAAAAAGTTGCGATGGCTTGTATTGTTCAGATTTCAATAGTAAATCATTTGGATTACCTGAAGATCAGAGCCTCCAACCCTCTTTAGTTAGCTTTATAAGGCTAACTAATGAAAATATAACGACCTAACCTAATCAATCGTCAAGGGCGGACAGTTGACCTAACGATTGGTTAGATTAAATCGTGATATTTTCGTTAGTTAGCCTTATAAGGCTAACTAAAGAAGGCTGGGGGCCCTGATCTTCAGGTGATCTAATCATTTTCATAATTGTTTCATAATTTCAATTATATTTAACTTGTACCGGATGTTCAAACCAAATGTTAATGATAATTATTATAGAAACAATGACTTGTAATGATATATATTAACTTTTGATAGTATTTATTCCAACAAAATCAGGGAGATAACTTTGAAATTTAAATGTGTAAACACGAATTTGGGATCACCTGAAGATCAGGGCCCCCAGCCTTCTCTAGGTAGCCTTATAAGGCTAACTAACGAAAATATCACGACCTAACCTAACCAATCGTTAGGTCAACTGTACGCTTTTGACGATTGGTTAGGTTAGGTCGTGATATTTTCGTTAGTTAGCCTTGTAAAGCTAACTAAAGAAGACTGGGGGCCTGATCTTCAGGTGATCTCGAATTTGTATTAAGCGTGTAACTTCGTTATAACTGTATAATGTTAATAATAATAGTTCCCTTTGAAGACGAACAGAAATATTTAAAACTAACCATTTCGACGTGAGGGAACTTCCCTTTGACAAGGAAACTAACGCTCATAATTGTAACATGAAAATAAAATAAATAACAGAGTTTATATGTTTCTTTCTGACAGTACAAACTACAATACATACTAAGTTTATGTTTACGTCAAAATGGTGTTCTATTTCAACACATTCTGAGACCTTAATAAAACTCATGGAGTTTATTTCCCACTCTGATTTTGACATTGTATATAGTTTTTCTCTTTTATGATGCTAGCCCAACGTGGGCAACGGGTCACTCGCAAAAAGGCCCCAAAAATATAGTTTCCTTCACCAGCCATCTGCAAAGCAGATAGGATCCAGCTTTGAGACAGGATCTAGGGGTTACAGCTACACCTAGCCTACTATATCCAGAACCTGAATATAAGTAAAAGACTCGTGTGTGTGTGTGTGTATATATATATATATATATATATAAATTATTTCACGAAAGTAACACATAAATAATATTTATGATGAAAATAACCACGAAGGAAAAAGGAAACAGAATGGTGCTCAAGCGCTTTCGTCTAATGACATCCTCAGGAACACTGAAATAAATAATGAGTTCGAGGCTATATATAGGTCACAAAAAAAATAGAAAAATAAAAATTGTAGGAGGAGCATACAAATTTATAAAGAAAAACTACCAACTACCAGAGTTTTAGCATTTTGCCCCTCTTGTCTAAATCCATTCTGAACGAATTCAAAACAACAGGATCAAACGATAAAAGACCCGGGCTAATGTTAAAATTATTTGTAAGTTGAATAATGGCAGACTCAAGAATATTTCTATTAACAATGTTGCTTGAGTGAAACAAAATTGAAGCATTATTCCAATCAATACAGTGAGATAACTCTGACAAATGGACGAAAAGGGCAATGGACGACTGCCCCGTTCTAACGGAATATTGATGCTGTTTTACACGCGTGTGCAAATCCTTTCCCGTCTGTCCAATATAAAAGGAATCGCATTGTTTACAACCAATTTTATAAATAATGCCGACTTATTGGTAGGGCTATTTTTTACTATGATATTTTTCACAATATTGTCATATGAAAATACTATATTAATATTCAAAAGTTTAAGTACATTAGCAATGCCTAAAAAGCCTAGGGAAAATGGAAGTATTAAAATATTCTTCGACAAAGTGCGAGGGTTATTATTCACACGATAGAAAGTTCGTTTTGCTTTGTTAAGACAAGATTCCAAAAAAGCAGGTGGGTAACACAAAGCACTTCCAATACTGTTGATTTTTACTAATTCGGTATCCATGTATTCCGGACTGGTGATCCTAAGAGCGCTGAGAAACATCGAAGAAAATATGGCTTTCTTGATGGGGGTGTCATGTCCGGAGTAAAAGTGTACGTAAGGCAAATTGTTTGTTTTTTTCCGATAAATACTAAACTTAAAACCTGGGCTTTCCCTATGTACACGCACATCCAAAAACGAGATCGAGTTGGATTTGCACACGCGTTTCACTCAAGCAACATTGTGAACAGAAATATTCTTGAGTCTGCCATTATTCAACTTACAAATAATTTTAACATTAGCCAGGGCCTTTTTTCTCTTGATCCTGTTGTTTTGAATTCGTTCAGAACGGATTTAGACAAGAGGGGCAAAGTGCTAAAACTCGGGTAGTTTTCCTTATAAATTTGTATGATCCTCCTACAATTTTTATTTTTCTATTTTTTTTTGTGACCTATATATAATCTCGAACTTGTTATTTATTTCAGTGTTTCTGAGGATGTCATTAGACGAGAGCGCTTGAGCACCATTCTGTGTTTCCTTTTTCTTTCGTGGTTATTTTCATCATATATATACACGGTGAACCAAAAGTAGGTGGACAGTAGGTTGAATACGGTTTGTGTTATATTATATTATAACTATGGTGTTCATTATAACTATGGTGTTTGTGTTTTATTATATTAAATATTATAACTAAATTTATTTAAATTTTATTTTGTATTATAGTATACAAAAAAATTAAATATGTATTCTCAAAATAAACGTTATCATTTACTGTCCACCTACATTTGGTTCACCCTATATATATATATATATATATATATATATATATATATATATATATATATATATATATATATATATATATATGTGTGTGTGTGTGT
The DNA here is from genome assembly GCA_023014485.1 of Bathynomus jamesi. Lineage (NCBI taxonomy): Eukaryota > Metazoa > Arthropoda > Malacostraca > Isopoda > Cirolanidae > Bathynomus > Bathynomus jamesi. Next base: position 439,203 of record JAJOZX010003235.1, on the reverse strand, counting down.
GTGTGTGTGTGTGTTACAAAATATCTTTCACTGATGTTGGTATGCCATGAACATTACAAAAGGTATTGAGTACTTTGGCTTATTTCTCACGATATACTGAGTTAGATAGAGTCCATAAGTCAGTAAACAAACGATCAATGGGTTGATATCAATAAACTGCAATGGGTACATTACACCATACTCTCACTAATATTTCAAAACCACATATTCATATATATATATTTGCTACAGCTTTTATATATATATGAGATAGTTCATCTTTCCTAAATGTATTTTTTAACAAAATATTATTCACGCAATGAAATAAAATAAATTTAGCGTGAAATATTTCTTTATGTATATAATCACAATATAAAATTGAAGAACTTATAGTGATTAGGCCGAAACGTGGGTAATTTACTATATATATATATATATATATATATATATATATATATAATGAAAATGGAAAATTTTATTGATATATTATGAAAATGGAAAATTTTATTAGCGAAAATAATCACTTCTAAACTGTGTGCAAAAATAAGAAAAAAAATGAATAAATAATAATAATAATAATAATAATAATAATAATAATAATAATAGTTTATATTCTTTACTCCAAGCTATTATGTATCCTAAATTGGAATGAAGGCTTTTGAAAGAAGTTTTGCTTATCAAAAATGAATATAATTTCCACGTATAAGAGATTTTATTCAAATTAAGAAAGATTTTTACAAGTTTTTCATTTTATGTGAACGTGTGTGTCTGAGAGGAACGTTCATTAAACCATCTGAAACACATTAAAACCATGTTTATATAAAGATAAAGAATAAGCACGTGAGGAGAACGTACAATATGAATGCATGGTTTGGCAATAATAACACGCGTCCATATACGGTGCGGAAATCGTATACATACATACATATATATATATATATATATATATATATATATAATCAAAGTATATAATCGCGAGCGAAGAGAGCAGTCCACGAGATTAGTTCGTGAGTGTTACGTTGTTAAGAAAACTGTCCGTCATATCTTTAACACAATCACTCTGTGGCAAAAGCTGTTAAGGAATGCGTGCCTCTTATCGCGTTTCGCATGATTTTGACGCGTCGTAGATGACCGCGTAGAAAGCAGACAGGACGGAGAGTATATATGCGTCTTAGATGTAATCTTAAAGCCTCTTTCTTATTTTTTATATTTTATTTCATAGAAGTATATAACTATATATATATATATATATATATATATATATAATATATATATATATATATATATATATATATATATATATATATATATATATATAAGAAAAACCTTTTCCTGTAGAGTATATGAAACCGTGTAACATAAAATGATTACGTTATGTACTTATATTTTTATATAGAATAATATATTTGTGTTGATTTAACAAAAAAAATTATTGGTCAACACTGTTATCTAAATTATTTTTAGGCTTTTTTTAAATTTTCGATTTAGGTGGTCCTCAAAGAACAAGAAGTGGGTTAAAATTCGTTTTATAAGGGTGGTACCCTCTTGCACGAAGAAAAATAATCATAATGTAGTCAGATCAACGAAGATATGTCAATGAAGGCACTCAATGAGAGCTGACCTCGTTAAATTTAATTCGAATGAATAATAAAAATATACGTTAAAACGAATCCAATTTCTCCATTGTGACACTATATATATATATATATATATATATTGTGTGTGTGTGTGTGTGTGTGTGTGTGTGTGTAAGGTCAAAGTGACATGCATGAATTTCTCATCTCTAGAATGATGACATGAGGTCATAATGATCTTATATTTCGTTCTAAGGGAGAAATCAACTCGATCTGATAGACTTCATCACTCGATTACATGCATCGCCCTAGTTTCGACCTATTTCAGTTGATCTAAAAATTTTTAGTGAATAAAACATTCGTTCATTTTATCCTGTGAGTGAACGGCACATAATCCGTTGAACTTATATACCTATACGAATTATTTTTCCGTTTTTTTTCTCTTTGGGTACAATTTTGGAAAAAAGTTCGTCTACAAACATTGTTCTGTTTTTCTTTGGATATTTTATTCTTTTTGGTGACAGCAATAAAATTTCAAAAACAAAACCCAGTCGTCATTATAACAATTAATAATTTTTTATACTTTTCAGAAATATTGTATTTTTAGGCGAAATTTTTACCGAAACTGTACCTGTATGGAGTAGAGACAAAACTGGATGTATGTCTTTATAACCCAAAGAAATCAACAAGAAAAGATCAAAAGATAAGACAAGAATGTTTTGAATAATGTACACGAATAAGATAATGACGTGATAAAATATCATATTGGTCAACAGCTGTTTTTATTTGCTTGAATGGGCTGCATATCGAACCACTTCAAAATTTCCATCGTTCATAGTTAATAGAATCGTTTTCCAGAAGTGGATATACTTTTATCCTTGACTTTACACACACACACACACACACACACACACACACACACACACACACACACACACACACACACACCAAGGTTATGTTTCTGTTGAAATGAATTATATACTCGTACGTATTGAAAAGCATTTGCCGTTTACTTCAGTTCAGGTAAAATTCTATTATAGAAAAGATTTTCCTATACCTGAGTTAATTAAACCTTTTGTCCTTAAATTTAAGCAAATAGCCTCGTATCCTACGAGTGTCATCCACCTGAAAACCTTTTATATCGTTCTTATTGTTCTAAATCCTTTCAATTGATTTTCCTTTATGTGGATTTAATGACAAATTTTATACTGCCATTTCCACACCTAGAAGTTGTAGTGAGTTTACTAAAGGACAGTAAAATTTTAACAAAACAAGTATAGCGTTCGGGACTGGATGCGGTTAGAAATAATAATATTGTAAGATTTTCAGTTAAATTATTTATTCAATTTAAAAAATAAATGTTTAGTTTATTAAACTATTTAGATAGACATACTAAATCACATTCGCAATTATATTACTATTGTCCTTGAAGTGAATATTTTTGCTATTTTTAATACTAATATTTGGATCACCTGAAGATCGGGGCCCCCAGCCTTCTTTAGTTAGCTTTATAAGGCTAACTAACGAAAATATCACCACCTAACCTAACCAATCGTGAAGGGCGTACAATTGATCTAACGATTGGTTAGGTTAGGTCATGATATTTTCGTTAGTTAGCCTTATAAGGCTAACTAAAGAAGGCTGGGGACCATGATCTTCAGATGATCCTAATATTTTAAGAGTATTTTTAATAAAATATTTTTAATAGTCTAAATATTAATAGCTAAATAAATTTCTGTAAGATGAGTTGAACGTAAAATAGCTCAAAGGAATTATTAAAATTTAGTTCACTAAAATCATTTTGAGAGAATATTAATTTTGCAGAATTACTTTAGCGTTTCACTTACTTATTTATTTATAATTTACTTATAATTTCGGCAACACATTTGTTCCCACAAATCTCAGCTTTAATACGAAGAGGAGAATAATGCTCTGAAAATATTGTTTATTACCTGAACATACTGTATATATTATATACTGTAAATATTATATGGAAATGTGAGCTGACGGTGTATTTGGCAAGGAGACGTAAAGTACATAAATAAATAAGTATATATAATATATATATAAAAGAAAATGTACTTTCGGTCTCCTTGCCAAATACGGTCAGCTCGGGCGTTTGTTCTGAATAAAGAATTCAGTGTTGTACTTTTGAGATAATTCGATATTTAAATTCGATATTTAAATTGTGCCTGTAACAAAACCCCTCATATTTTCTGTATACGAGGTTTGTTCAAAAAGTATCCGGACTGATGCGATTATAGATAGAATATGGTACTTACAGGGTTTGGGCTTAATATCCCTCAAAGTACGCTCCTTCTGAAGTCACACCATTTGCCCAACGATCCTGCCACTGTTGAAAAAAGTTTTTCGAAAGCACTTTTCGGAATGGCCAAAAGCTGCACCGTCTAATTTCTTTTAATGGTCTCATTATCATCGAATCGGTGTCCTTTCAGGGTTTGTTTGAGCTTCGGAAAAAAAAAGAAAGTCGCATGGAGCCAAATCCGGCGAATATGGAGGCTGCTGTACTTAGGGGGTAGAGTTTTTGACCAAAAATTGCTAGACAAATTGCGACAAGTGAAATGGCACGTTATCGTAATGAAACATCCAGTCTCTGGATTCCCACTTCTGCGGCCGTTTCCTCCGAACTGCATCATGTTGACGTTTCAAAACTTCAATGTAAAATTCCTTGTTGATTGTTTGTCCCTGTGGAGCATATTCATGGTGCACAACAAACACGTTGCTCGGCACTCTCCGACATCGTAAGAAATCGCCGCGATACAAAACACATTTAACTTTATCGGCTCACCACAGCGGACTGACGCTACACAATGACGGGGCAACCCTATTAGTGAACTTGTCTCGACATACAGAGACATGTTTAGCACAGTCACAACTCCAAGCGTGACCGTGTTCTAAAAATGAACACCCTGTCCGGATACGTTTTGAACAGACTTCGTGTATATACAGAGTGGCCCAAATGTAGGTATACAGTTTCATATGTTGATTTTTTTAAATTCATTTTCTTTTCAGGGTAGATAATAATGGACACCTGCGTCATTAACACATGTTATGTGTAAAGTTTCATTAAATAAATCATCATCTGTATACCTACTTTATATATATATATATATATATATATATATATATATATATATATATATAATATATATATATATATATATATATATATATATATATATCATATGAAACTGTATACCTACTTTTGGGCCACCCGGTGTATATATATATATATATATATATATATATAATATATGTTAAACACAGACCGTGCATGGAACAAGGAACACTTCTGGGAAATTACATCCACTATAGTTCGAATAAGTAATGATAGAAAGCCCAACGTCAACACCGGGTTACTCGCAAAGAGGCCCCAAAATATAGCTTCCCTCACCAGCTATCTGCAAAGCAGATAGGATCCAGCTTTAGGACAGGATCTAGGGTTTATAGCTTACACCTAGCCTACTACATTCAGAACCTCAATATACGCGAGAAACTCGTTGCATTCGTTGCATTTTGTGGTCTCTTTGCGAGTAACCCGGTGCCCACGTTGTGCTTTCCATCATGAAAAAGAAAAAACTATCGTATTTGTCATTTATCATTACTTATTCGAACTATAGTGGATGTAATTTCCCAGAAGAGTTCCTTGTTCCATGCACGGTCTGTGTTTAACATATAAGTGTCTCAGGGGACCATTCTGAGTTGTGTGTGTGTATATATATACCGATTTTCATCATCATTCAAGTTCATTCCTTAAAAATATAAAATTATTAAAGTTCAAAGATGTAATGAAATGGGCACATTTTATTTTTATTTCTAAATGTATTTAATGAAATCATTAACTTACAGGAAATAAATAAATATTTTGTTGCGCATCAAGAAATTCACCGATATCAAACAAGGAGAAGATCGAATTATGTTATTCATCAATTTAACATTAGTATTTTTCCCCCAAAATCAGCCATTTTTGTTGTATTGAAACTATGGAATGATTTTAGTGCCGACAAAAAAAAATATTTCAAACGTAAAATTCATTTAAAAACGAATTTAAATCTCTTTTAATGAAGGAATGCTGGTAAAAATTAAGGATTAAATATACATAACTGTATCGCTCGTTCATTTCTCTTATTTAACTATAAATTCCTCGTACTGTATTGGTATCCTATTCATAATAATGACTCTATGTATATGTATCATAGCTATAATAATAATAATAATAATGACTTAATATTTAACATACGCTCTATTTTCAACTATTAATTCTTTTGTGTATCGTAAATTAATTAATAATTTTTATCCAAGAATTTATATATTATTTATTTAAAAATAATTTAATCATGACTTACATATTACCTAATAATAATAGGCCCTAATAATAATAATAATAATAATAATAATAATAATAATAATAATAATAACATTTTAATCAATAATAATATTTTACTCATAACTACGAGTACTTGGTCATTTCCCCTATATTGTATTACTCATTTCATTTCTTGTATTTAACTTCTTTGTATTATATTGGTATCATACCTATAACAATAACTTTTAAGACTTTATATATATATATATCCCTAACTTCATTTCCAACATTTTATTTAAGCATTCTAAACCCATTAATAATTCTAATTCATGATTTATATATATTAGTTAATGATATGAAGCAATATGTTTTATGTGTAATTAATCTGAGAGCGCAGTAAAGCATACAAAATAAGAGGCAAATAAAATAAAATAGTCAAATTCGCAATTGTTTATTGTATATTAATGTAACGTCGCAGAAATTGTCATATTTTTTTAATATTTATTTTATGAATAAAGAAAGAATTTTGATTTTTAAAATTAGAATTTAAAATCAAACCAAAGCACATATATTTCAAAATTGACCGCGTAACTAACTTTTTGTCTGTCAAAAAAAAAAAGAAAGAAATCACCAATTTAGTAGCGATTACCGCTCAAACCATTCTCTGAATTTACCAAAAAAAAAAAAAAAAAAAAAAAACAATTCCCGCTAAAGAAGAAAAAAAGTTGCGAACGCAGAGAAGCAAATGTGTAAAACTTGCATTAATCTGCAAAGTGATCATTAATCCCTGAAATTTGGTCACCGGCCGATTGTCCGCTGACTC
>JAJOZX010003235.1:377500-427500 GCA_023014485.1 Bathynomus jamesi | reverse complement strand
CCCCTGCTTTAAGGCATTAGCCACTCAACAGTTGTTGCGGAACCATGAGATCGATTTCTTTGGAAATGAAGAATGGCCAGGAAATTCTCCTGACCTGAACGTCTGTGAACACATTGGATCAGTTATAAAGGACAAGGTTGAATGTCTCTTGTTTCAAGAACCTGCAGCAAATCGATTTTCGAAGGATACAATGACGCAACACAATGAAACTGTTTTAGCAAATTTGCGTAACGATCAAGATCTATTCACGTCACTTTTGGCAAGCTACCCAAAGCGAATTCAGGGTGTCTTGGAAGCCAATGGCGGGAACACCAAGTTTTAATTGTTTCTCATTAAATGCAGGATTAAATTCTCTTTTGTAAGGTATACTTAGTTTTACTGTACCTCTAATGGTTTAGGCTATGGGCTGGGGGGGCTAAGGTTTATTGGAGCCCCGTATATATAGTTGGCTCAATCATTTGGTGTAGTGTGCTAATAGTTAACCATATATTTAACTTTTAAACAAGGGTCTTTCTTTGTGGAACATCCGTTTATATATATATATATATATATATATATATATATATATATATATATATATCAGTGGCGTGCGGTCCATGGAAGCAAGGGAAGCAATGCTTCCCTATTCAAAGAAAGAAGAAAATGCTGTATTATACTTTAAAATTTAAACAGTTCAATATGTGTTAATAATTTGTACAAAATCATTTTATTATACTATTTATAGCATTTGATTGGTAATCAGGTGGCTACATAGTATATACATTGGTTGCCGTTCGTGCAAGAACCTTTAAGAAAGCCGACGCAAAAAATCTCGAGTTGGACAACAATTGACGAAATGCATCCTTTTTCCCAATGACTTTCGCTTTTTTTTTACTGTTACAAATTGTTTCTTTCCATTCTAAAAACTCATTTAATGTTTAATAATGTATTATTTATTGAATACAACAAGTTTCATATATAGTTTTTCTACTAAAAAATTCCATGGCCATGTTAAGCGAAAAAGAATATATATTTATCGTTATTTTATCCTTCCCTATGTCAAAAAGGAAGCAATTTAGATTTCGCTGTCCAGATCTTATAGTTAATTTTCTTGAAATATCTGGCAACTTATACGTGCCGTCTGCCCTGCCTCAGTTTAGCTTTAATCTCAATTGAGAAAAAGCTTCTTAAGGATATGAAAACCGATGCCTTTTACGAAGAAATAATAGATATTTAATAAAAAAGAAAGAAGAATAGAATTAACCTATAAGTAAAGTAAGTAGATGATTATATGTGTTGTTTTTATTATATACGAGTATTTTAAAGTTTTATTTTTATTTTATATAATCTTTGTTGTTTTTGCTTGAATTGCTTCCCCTTGACGAAAAATCACCGCACGCCACTGATATATATATATATATATATATATATATATATATATATATATATATATATACACTGTATGCTGGTTCAATTCCCTTTAATTTTAAAATTGCTAGTTTAAAATGTAGAATTATTCGAACTTTTAGAATTTCTTCAATTGGTTGTCATTTGATGGTGAGGTGGGATATCTTAAAAATCATTTATTATTTAATTTATTTTTAATCTTTATCCCTAAAATTTGATTCATAAGTGTATTCATGATTTTCTAAATGATGTTTATTAACCAAAGCAATTGACTCCTAAAGTCCCTAAGCTTAAGGTTTATGTTAAATTGCCATTTTTGGGTTCTTCTTAATTAGTTTGTATGCTTAAAAATTTACTTGTAGATCCTTTCCTCATTCTCAATTTGTTTTTCTTAGTTTGAATAATGTGAGCCTTTCACATTTTTTAACCATAAAGAGAGACTCCCCGTTTCTTTGAGATCATCTGTTGTTTACTTGTTTTCATGTACGAGTTGCAATACTCGCTACGTTGGTCAAACGTGCCTACAATTGAAACAGAGGTTTATAAGCATAGGGGTGTCTCTCATAGTACTGGTCGACCCGTGTCTAGTCCAGAATTCTTAGCCATACGTAATCATTCTGTTAATTGCAATCATCCGCTTAATATCAGTATTTTTTCTGTTTTATCATCCTCCGTTAATGTTATTGATTTAAGAATACTGGAATCTATGTATATTAAACAACTCCGTCCGTTCCTTAATGATTTGACTGCTTCCATAATATTAAATATTGTATTAACCAACCAGCTTATAAATTAAATATCGTATAAACCATCCTAGTTGGTCTTTAGTGAATTTTTATATTCTTTTTCCATCTTCTGCGCCACACAATGAGTTTCGTTCCATTTGTGCCATTTATTTTATAACTTCGTTTGAATTTGTTTCTATCGCTTTTATGTATTATTTATTCTCTCATTTTTAGAAGAGCTGATGATGAATCTAATTAGATTCGAAACGTCCTACTGGAATAAATGTTTTATACAATCATCTTGGTATTTATCTTCATATAAATAATATAGATATATATATATATATATATATATATATATATATATAAGCAAACAACCACAGGGAAAAGGAAACACAAAGTCCGAGCGCTTTCGTGATATATTCACATTATCAAGGAGGAACAGAAAATGTGAATATATCACGAAAGCGCTCGGACTTTGTGTTTCCTTTTCCCTGTGGTTGTTTGCTTATTAATAAGGTCACGTGTTATTTTGTGATTTTAGTGCATATATATATATATATATGTTAACCCCTCCGTCTATGGCCTGGGTTGGTTCGAAGTCGACGGGGTTCTGGTTAGGAAGCAGCAACGGATTTGTTACTTGCAGTAGTTTCTTCTATACTACTCTGCGAGTTCTTCTATAGTTGCTCGGAGGATTCTGAGAGGCTTATTAAATTCTCTGAGGGTTCCCCCCGATTCTTCTTGTAACGTATCGGGAGATTTTAATGACTAAGTTCTCTGAAGAGAGCACGGCTCGAAGGAGAAGATAAAGACTTTTTCTTACTGTAATTATCTGCTAAAATGTTACTGGTAATGCTCAGCCTCGTAGTTTAAATCAGAATGAACATGGAAGAATTTTTGTGGGTTTATATACCCAAAAACTGCTAACATCATTATTATTAAATGTTGAAAAGGCTGCATTATTTTGGCACAATATTTGAAAATAAAGTAAACTTTTTTGCTGTGACAATGTTTAAACAGATAAACAGGATATAGGAAGAGGAAGCCATATGTTTATCTTAAACAGCGTATTTTCAGATCTGATGTTTTCCGGGTCTGCCAAGTTAATTAGAAGTGGAAATTGAACTATGCACCTTTACACTAAAATATGCATATGAGCAAAAATTAAAGGTTTAAGATTTACAATTAAATGCTTAGGCAAAACATGACTTCGTCTTTTATAACGAAGAGAGAACGTATACAAAACATGAACATTGCAAAAAATTACTCAGGATTCATTATTAAGCTAAATCTAAAAATGATTAAGAAATTTTAAAAAGAACAAGTCACCAATTATTTGACAAAGTTGAAAGCACATCAAAATTTATCCCAACGAAAAAATAATAATAATAAAAAAAAAAAAAATATCGCCGCGTATATATTACTAAATGGCGACATAATGTCAGGTCATACATTGAGTACAATCCCAAGTACATCACTAAGTACGTTGTAATTTTGGTTTATTGCAATTATGATTATAATTACCAATTAATTCACATTCGCTTATTATTGTTAATTACAGTTTCATTAAAGTACATTAATTACATTATATTAAATTATTATCGTTAATTATAGTTTAATTAAAGTACATCAATTACATTATATTAAATTATTACAGTTAATTACAATTAAACAGTTAACTATAGTTTTTTTACAGTGTGTCATATTTATAGACAATTAGGATGTTAAGAGTATAACACAAATACATGGGCATATACTGTATGATATATATATGTTTATATATATATATATATATATATATCTATATATATATATAATATATATATTATAAATAACATAACACACATAATAGTTTTATGATTAGAAGGAAGCGAGAGGAGATTTTCACCTCAGAAGCACTCGCTTCCGCTGTGGTTAGCGGAATTCGACCACTTGCATAAGCATTTATGAGTATTGCGAGAAATTAATTAATTTAAAGAAAAGAAATAAAAAGAATACATGTGAACGTACTTACATGTAAGGTAACTACGTACGTGATCATGATCATTTGCGAACATGTACGAATTCATAAAGTTTTGTACACATATTGGTAGTCACACAATAGGTTGACAATAGGTAGACAATAGGTAGCTGAATGAATAATTAATAAAATTAACAAAAGGTAGAGGTCAAGAAAGGAAATGGACGTATGAATGAACAACATGTAAATAATAATAGGTTAAAGAATTTACCATACATTGAATACTAAAGATATCCACATACTAAATACGTGATTCAGTATTCAAGGTATGGAAAACGTGAAGGGAATTAAGTTACTTTATGACGTCATAGTTATTTACTTCATACGTACAGTATAAGTCATTATTGGGAGAACTTAGAGGAAACGAATTAAGGAGATACAGTAATGAAGGGTTTACAGCCATGGTACAAGAGTGAGTGAAACTATTAATTAAATAATTATACTTATACGAGTATACGGCGCTCCAATAAACCTTAGCCCCCCCCCCCCCCGTCCATGGCCTAAACCAGGGATTCCCAAAGTGGTCTGTACAGACCCCCAAGGGTCTGTAGGAAGCTTCCAGGGGGTCTCTAACTTTTGGAAAAATAGTAACATTAACTTGTTTGTAACTGAATTCATAATTTTTTTTGTTGGGGGTTTATGTCCGTACGGAATTAATATTTAGGGGTCCTTGGTGGTAAAAGTTTGGGAACCCCTGGCCTAAACCATTAGAGGTACAGTAAAACTAAACATACCTTACAAAAGAGAATTTAATCCTGCATTTAATGAGAAACAATTAAAACTTGGTGTTCCCGCCATTGGCTTCCAAGACAGCCTGAATTCGCTTTGGGTAGCTTGCCAAAAGTGATGTGAATAGATCTTGATCGTAACGCAAATTTGCTAAAACAGCTTTCAATGTGTTGCGTCATTGTATCCTTCGAAAATCGATTTGCTGCAGGTTCTTGAAACAAGAGACATTCAACCTTGTCCTTTATAACTGATCCAATGTGTTCACAGACGTTCAGGTCAGGAGAATTTCCTGGCCATTCTTCATTTCTAAAGAAATCGATCTCATGGTTCCGCAACAACTGTTGAGTGGCTAATGCCTTAAAGCAGGGGGCCTTATCGTGCAGAAGTGTGACCTGATCGACATCCATAACATTGTTTGGGTTTCTTAGAAAAGGAATGACATGCTGCGATAGAATAATATCACGAAAATACTGTCCATCCCAACTCTGACCATTTGGCTTCAGCACCCACATGACCTTCTTTGCAGTGAACAAAACAAACACACCAACACAGTCTGGACTTTTTAATAATTCGCGATAATGTTTATTGTCATCGATTTCATCTGGTGTTGTGGCCCACACTCGATCATTTTGGTAGTTAGGCCGACGTGTTACGTAAACAAAAAATTCATCGGAGACAGCTAAACGCATGAAATCATCCACATCCCAATCTTCAAGATAATGGGCAAACCACAGTCTGTCATCGATGTTAAGTTGAGTTTTTCTTGGCTTTGGAAGTTCATGCCAAGGCTTTAAACCTTGCCTATGACGGTACAGTCGAATGATCTCACTACTAACGATCTTTCCTCTCAACATTTCGATCTCTCTAGAAAGTTTAGCATAGCTGTTTTTCCGCTTACGCGTACCGCCTTCAATGATGTCCTTTGTTTCCTGAGAGACTGGCAAATTTGGGCGCCCAGATTTGGTTGTATCCATTTCACATTCATCCAAGGTTTTATTCCAATTTCTTTTGACGAAGTCCTCACTTCTTCGCAACTTTTTGGCAACCCATGAACGTGTTATAAAGGTGGTTCCAGCATCACGAGCTTCCCGAAATGTTATTGCTCGTATGCGATCTATCACACGTTGCCTCTCCGAATCACCAATTAATTGAGAAGCCATTATATTATCACTTTATCAGCTAGAGTAATTTTAGTACCTGCAATAAATAAAGAATTTTACAGTGGTGGGCACCGTTAACCAAAAAGTTAACTTCGATAACGATAATCCGTTAACCCCAATTTTTAACTCCGATATCGATAATCCGATAATTTTACTACAAAGTTAACGGAAGTTAACGATAATCCGTTAACGATAACTATTTCTTTACTAACATTTAAAAAAATCAAGGAAAAAAGCTTTAAAACCCATAGAAAATGTTTATTTATGCAAAATCCAACAATAAATAGGTATTTAACTGTATTTTTATCAAGTTTTGCAACTTTTTTGCTGAATAACTTTTTTTTATTTTAATAAAAAATGTACTGATTACATGTTTTGAAACCCTTGTAACCACTAACCATTAACTAAATTTTAATTTACCAGAGAATTATTATGGCGGGAACTGAAAGGTAAAATTAAATTTTAGGCACATTTATTAAAGACTATGACACAATGTGCTGGTTGCCCTTCAGAAAGACCAACTTCTCAAAGTTAGGCCCAACTGCCAGTCTTGACCTCTTGGGCCTCCCCAACCTCCCCTTGCGAGATCTGGAAGCAGACTGAAGTTATGGCGGTTTGAATTCATTCGCGGAGCGGTGATCTTCCGTGAATGACTCCTCGCAGTTAACGTGTTAACGGACTTTAACAGACTAAATATCGAGTTATCGGAAGTTAACTGGTCCGATAACGATAAATGGAAATTAACTTCCGTTAATAGTCCGTTAAAAAAAGGTAACTTCGTTAATTAACTGTTATCGGATTAACGCTTTAGTGCCCAACACTGGAATTTTATATATTTTAATAATCACTAAAAACTATTTCGATATAAGTAAACATGTAAGCTGCAAATGGGGGGGGGACTAAGGTTTTTTGGAACCCCTTACAGTAAATATTAAGGAATTGGTACATTTGAGGAAGAATTAAGTAAATGAATAAAGAAGCACAAACAAGGGTTCAAATCATGCCACATTCAATGTTTATGCATAATCTAATAAAACTTAGGGATGAGGGTTAGATGCAAGACATCAATAATTAATTATAATAAATTCTATAATAAATGGAAAATGAAGATATGGGTAATATTGTGATGGAAATGTTAAACGATCTAAACCGTCAATTGTCTTGTTTGTACTTTAAGGGAATGAAATTAAGGGACATTCGTTTCTCACAACAACCTTCAATGACACAACATGGATTCGACTTAACCATAGAAATGGTAGGTCGCATGGTTGTGAAACTGCAAAAATAGAAAGCAACAAATAAAAATTTTATCCAAACTCGCGTTAGGCGATTTTGGTTCTTATGTAAAAATGAATATTTGATTATATAGGAATTATTCATTGTTCATGTTATATATATATAAGAAACAGCCATCAATTGCAGAAACCAACATTTTCACTATTTATTTAATCGACTAAACGTTTCGGAAGTTCAGTCTCAATCTTCAGTAGCTACACAAGACATTATAAAAACATTTAAATAATTAGAACTAAATATTTCTAACACTATTTATAAAATTACAAAAGCTATTCGCTATAAATATAGAACACAACTTGTTACAATAAAGAGGACACTAATTGAAATCTTCCCTAAATACCAAAAAGAATGAAACTTAATTTAAAAACTTTCATAAAAACCAAAATAAGTAAAAATTAAATTAAAACATTTCTAACTTAACAACATTTGCCATAATTATTAAGGGAGGGTTTCATTTTGTTAATATTGAGGAATCCATTACTCACCGATCGAAAATGTTATGGGTTTAGTTTGTTATCTTAAACTTGACTACTTCTTATTGGATGGTTGGTTGTTTCTGAATGTAATCTAATAGCTGAATGAGAAGAACTGGACAAGGACGGGTCAGTTCTCGTTGATACCCGCCTGTGATGACCTACACGGAGGGTGAATTGGAGCTGTGTGCTACCAACGCAACAACGAAATTTGGGGATAATAGTTTCTCAGTGTTTTGATTAATAATTTTCTAATGTTAAAACTAGAGTGACCCAAATACGGAAAACTCAAATACACGATTTGTTTAGACACCGTTACTGGTTTTTGGGCAGGAATAAATTGTTTGTCTAAGAATTTCTTTAGTAATTTATTAAAAATATAACATGGATAATTAGTCACAAAAACACTTTCTAAGGAAAACGTGAAAATTTTAACATAAGTTAAAAGTTCTATAAATTATTGTGTTAATTGTGCTAAGTTCATATTTATCATAAACAAAGCTGAAAAAAATTTTGACCTAGGCCTTTAAAAGTAGCTTTTCCATACAAAGACGTAGTAAAAGACAAAGCACCCCTAGTAAGAAGTACATCGAGAAACGGCAAAGAATCATCTGTCTCCCCCTCGAACGTAAATTTAATATTATGTTTGTATTTAAATGTTTACGTTCATTAGTAAACAACAAAAATAAGTCATCCACATATTTTCTATAGTAAAAAATTTTGAATTCACTAAAATTCTTTTAGCCATATTTTTTCATACGATAGAAACAAATTAGCCAATGCTGGTGAAAGAACTGAACCCATACCCAAACCTTCAAATTGAAGTTACAATTCATTATTAAATATGAAAAAATTATCACTGATAGATAAATTTAACATCTGTCTACATTGCTTTACGTTAAAGTCTACCCAACTTATAACTGTCTGGAAATAATTTTTTAATACAGGGTTATTACAAAAGAAATAGACAGTTTCAAATATTTATTAAACCAAAACTATTTATGATATTGACATTTACTATGCACAGTTTTATAGAGAAAGTCTTGGAATATTTTACAGCAACTTACAGATGTTCGATGTGTGCACCCGTAGTCACACGGCATATATCAGCGCGGTAGTCGATTTCTTGCCAAATACGCGTTAGCATATCTTCATTAACACTAGCAACAGCTAGGTAATGTCGAACTTGCCGGTGCCAGTGGGGCGGGGCTCCATCCTGTTGAAAAATGAAGTTGTCACTGTCTTCGTGCAGTTGAGGCATCAGCCAATTCATTAGCATGTCGAGATGTCGCACATGCTCCACTGTTGCTCTAGGATTTTCAGTACCCCATATGCGAACGTTCTGTTTGTTTACCTTCCCACTGATGTGGAAAGTTGACTCGTCGCTGAAAATTAGACGCTCCATAAACCCATCTTCATCTTCACATCGCTCCTGCATTTCTGTACAGAAATCACGGCGTGTTTTTGTCCTGGTCACTTAGACTTTGCAATATCTGCAGCTTGTAAGGAATCATTTTCAACCGTTTCCGCAAAACTTTCCAAACAGTCGGTTGCTTACGTACGACGTGGCTAAAACTTCAAGAGTTTCTCTACAAAACTGTGCATAGTAAATGTCAATATCATAAATAGTTTTGGTTTAATAAATATTTGAAACTGTCTATTTCTTTTGTAATAACCCTGTATACAAATCTATAGTTTCTCTCAAAGGAACATTTGTGAACGAAGACGTCATATCAAAGCTACACATACTGTTGCACCTGAGGAATTTCCTTGATCTGATTAACAAATTCAAAATACATAAAGTAAATAATCCTGTTCATTCTGTTCATTCTATTTGTCAACATTTTTGGTTCCATTGTTGGCTCCTTTCACCTCTATTGAATTTACCATTAAGAACTCTTTTGAATTTGTTAACCCTTTAAGCCCTGAATTTTTTGTAGGGTTAAGTTATGAATGCGTGTATTTGAAACGTTGGCAATTTGTACCTTTCGTCCTTAAAGGGTTAACCAGGTTGAACTTCCGAAACGTTTGGTAGATTAAATAAATAGCGAAAATGTTTGTTTCTGCATTTGTATTGTTGTTCCTTATAAGAATTTCGTTTCCGAAGAGTGAATCATTGACAAATATATATATATATATATATATATATATATATATATATATATATATATATATATATATATACGCAATAAACTCGTTATGATAATGAAGGGAAATGAAGTCTGTATCGTATTCGAGTAAAGTCAAACCTTCTGGAAACAATATTTGCTTGCAAACGGTTCGGGAAGAAACGATATAAAAGGTTTGCAGGCAAATGGTTCGTAACGAAGTAACTTCAAACAAACCATTAATCAAAGACGTTAAATGTATGCAGAATGATGCTGTACACGATTTCGGCCTTAAAGGGTGCCTCAACGGGAAAAGGTTTATTTTTCAATACCATCTATGAATTTATCCATGATTCCTAACTTTTTGTGTTACATATATAGAGGTGAAATCATTTCATTTTTACCTCTCTCTCTCTCTCTCTCTCTCTCTCTCTCTCTCTCTCTATATAATATATATATATATATAATATATATATATAATATATATATGGAGAGAGAGAGAGAGAGAGAGAGAGAGATTAATTAATATGTTTATCGCTTATCGGAAGCCTTTTCTTTCTACTTGAAAAAATTCACTCATTCATATATATATATATATATATACTGCATACTTCAAGGTTTAGTGTTATAAAAGCACTTTCCTCTTAAATTTTTAGGTGGTTTTATTATATATCTAAATGCAATTCAAATAAGCTTAAAAATTTGCTATATACCGCTAATGAATATAGAAAACAAAATAAACTAGGTCACATGCATGCATATATAATTATATACAGCATATATATATATATATATATATATATATATATATATATATATATATATATATATATATATATATATATATATATATGTAATTAGATATACAGGGTGACATAACTAAGACGGAACCCATTGATAGTAATTATTCATTGACTACAGTAAGAATAGATTAATTATTTGAAATACCAAATTTATTAAAGTAAATGTTGAAAATGACTTCCGTCGACATTCAAACACGTACCAACTCGTCGAACGTGAGTAGATAACGCTTTTTTCAACAATGTGGGAGTAATCTCTCGCACGGCTCATTTGATGTTGATCTTCAGTTGTTCAATTGTTGTAAGGTTCGACTGGTAACAAACTTCTTTCTGATAACTCCACACAAAAAAAAGTGTGGGTGTGTCAGATCCGGAGATCTGGGTGGCCAAAGTTCTCGGGTTTTTACTCTTTCGACAAAGAATTCCTGTATGAAATTTAGCGTTGCACGAGCTGTGTGGGCCCGTGGCATTATCCTGTTGAAAATACCCTTCGGAAAGATTATCATCGTGTAGTTGTTGAGTTTCGAACGGATTCAAAATGATGTCAATATAACGCTCTGAATTAATTGTCTCATTAAAGAAAATTGCCCGACAGTGCGTCTCCTGGAGAGTTCGCGCAAAACACCACCAATCTTTTGGTCATGTAAAGGAATCGCTTGAAATTCATTCAGTTTTGTAGCACTCCACATTCTGTTGTTCTCAGAGTTTACGTAACCTGAGACATGGAACCAAGCTTCATCAGTGAAGAAGTTAAATTTCATACATTTGCATCACACAAATGTCGTTTAAACTACTCACAAAATCTTAACACATTTTTCTGAATCAGGATGGTGTACGCTGTTGATTTTGTAGCCTTAAGATGTATGGAACGAAGCGCTTGCCTACGGGACTCCCTGTTGATTTTCAGCTGTCTCGCTAACCTTCGAGCAGACTTTCGTGGGCTGCTGGTAACTGAACGTCGGATTTCATCCAATACATTATCAGTTACTGTTCTTCGAGGATAACGAGGATCCCTTCTTCACGAAATCGTTGCGCAGTTCGATGTATTGATGATTTACTTGGAAGAGTTTCAATCCGAAATTTCTGTTTGAACTATCTAATACACTCTTTAAATGATGAAATTTTAAAATGTTTCAATAATAAACACACGTTCTTCTTTCGAATACACAATTATTTCAATTTTAAGGCTCACAAACTTCAAAAAATAATTTACTCAAAACAACAGCAGATACATACAAAGAAAGACTGACAGATATTGACAATTAAACTAAGTTAAGCTTAAGCTAACTCGCAAATAAATTTCCCAACAAAATGAATGAAATATTAAATAATGAGGAGAGGGTTCTGCTTTATTTGTGTCAGCCAGTATATATATATATATATACACACACTCTCGTATATATAAATGATTAAGTGAATCTTTGTGAGTAGAAAGAAAGGCTTTCGATAATTTATGAACACCATATCCCCATATACGTATATTTAGATCAGGGGTGAGGAATTTTATTTTTAACATTTTATTGTCATCAAAATGAATGAAATATAAAAAAAAACGATCACTTTTCTAAAACTGTGCATACACCGTATTTGACACTAGCTAACTAACTACTCTCTCTCTTTACACATATATATATATATATATATGAAAATTATTTCACGAAAGTATATATATATATATATATATATTATAATATATATATATATTATATATATATATATAATCTGTGTGTGTGTGTGTGTGTGTGTGTGTGTGTGCGCGTGTGTGTGTATATCACA
Source organism: Bathynomus jamesi (assembly GCA_023014485.1). Lineage (NCBI taxonomy): Eukaryota > Metazoa > Arthropoda > Malacostraca > Isopoda > Cirolanidae > Bathynomus > Bathynomus jamesi. Next base: position 415,024 of record JAJOZX010003235.1, on the reverse strand, counting down.
TACTAAGTTGGTTCAAGGTCTGTTTTTAACTTAAAATACATCCAGGAGATACTTCATTTCATGTATGAGACGTGCATACAAATTGAGTAAATCTGTGGACCCTCACAACAAAAATAAACTTATTATGTAAATTTAGCACAATAAAAAAAAAGACAGTTATGCAATTCTCACTCATGGTATTACAGTATATGTTTGCCTGCAAGAAGCGAACATGCAACAAAAATAAAAACTTCCAGTAAAATTTCTCTCTATATAAATATATATAAAAATCTATACTTTATATAAAATATATATATAAACATATATAAAGAAAAGTCATTTCACTAATCACTTGATGAAATTTCACACACACACACATATATATATATATATATATATATATATATATATATATATATATATATATATATATATTGCTATACAATTCACGCTTAAGGGACTTAACCACCCTATTAAACTCTCCACCACCCACGATCGATAGAAACAAAACTTTATTTAAAAAATCGTAACATGCGTGACCTTTGGATCGTGATTTGAGAATCCAGAATTTGGCAAGATACTCGGAATAATGCTCACGCTTAGTAAGTAAGTCACTTATCATGGGTGATCTTATTATAGCGTCGTCCTCGTTCGTAAGAGTAGGGCGCGTTTTCACCACAAATTTAACAATGCATCGTATATAAAACTTGTTTATATATATATGTTATCTATGATATTTAACGCATGCATATGTACAATGTCAATATATATATATATATATATATATATCCATTTGACTCCATAGCTTATTTTGTATCCGTTTGACTGTAACTTTAGTAAACAACCTAGCAACAGTTAACGGATAGAATTATAACGTATATACAGTACATAAGCATTCATTAGATTAAGAAAATATCTTTGTGTGTGTGTGTGTGTGTGTGTGTGTGTGTGTGGTGTGTTGTGTGTGTGTGTGTTGTGACGAACCACATGTACGAAAAGAAAAAGCTATAGGAAAAAGGGGAAAATACAGATAAAAGATATACAATGATACACAATTTTTAAGAATGGAATATATATATATATATATATATATATATATAGACGGGAAGTAACAACTTTTTACATTTCGCAATCGAAAGGGATCACCACTTGGTATGAACCAAGCCTTCTATTCATGAAGTATTGACATGAATTTGAATATAAAACAAATTTAAGAGATACCTTTAAATTGGTGATGGTTTTAACCTCTGAAATTTCAATAGCCTTCCATGATTATTCTATTCTAACTCATTTATAGCTGAACTCTTCCCCATCACAGCGAAAGGTCATATATATACACAGAGATTCCTGAGACGGGTTCTGAACAAATGTATAAACCGTTTTAATTAGCCACTTGTGATGATGTGTACACTAAGCGAGAGAGGTTAAAAAGTAGCGCATGGATTTAAAATTTAAATCTTAATATAACTCATAACCTATGTTAACAGTGGTAATTCATCTTACAAACACGACTTACGCCTATAATGTAATGAAGTTGGAAAATTTTTTTGAAAGAAATTATGTATAAGTGTATATTTAATAAACATTAGTGGGTGGTATACTGTACTTAGAACGGCATTTTATATACTGTATATATATTAGCGGCAATAAGCGAAATCAGGCATTAAGATAATTCCTAGACAATAAGCTGGAAGCTTTAATTTCTGTTAGGTTATTTTATGTTATGTTATGTCAGGTTATTATTATGATTATATTCATTCTTAGCTTTCAGCTTATTGCCTAGGCATTAAGCTTAATGCCGGATTTCGCTTATTGTCGCGAATATATATATATATACAACAACTCAGAATGGTCACACGAGGAACTTATGTTAACCACAGACCGTGCATGGAACAAGGAACTCTTCTGGGAAATTACATCCACTATAGTTCGAATAAGTAATGATGGAAAGCCCAACGTGGGCACCGGGTTACTCGCAAAGAGTAACCCGGTGCCCACATTGGGCTTTCAATCATGAAAAAGAAAAAACTATATTATTTGTCATTTATCATTACTTTTTCGAACTATAGTGGATGTAATTTCCCAGAAGAGTTCCTTGTTCCATGCACGGCCTGTGTTTAACATATATATATATATATATATATATATATATATATATATATATATATATATATATTATATATATATATATATATATATGATTTCAGTTCATTAAAGTTTGAATTTGGATTTAAATAAACAAAATTGTGTTTGTATTCATCATTAGTATCTCCTTTTTAACCGGCTTACAATAGAGAAATTCTTAACCTATATCTCTTTTACATTGAAAATGTGACAAAACTCATGTAATGAGTTATATGGAGGACATACAATACTTTGTATGCGTACAGTGTTAGGTTGACATAATTACGCGTTGTGAAATTATATATATATACAGGGTGGGCCGTAAGTTTCCATACATAGGAAAATTTAAACGTTTGTTTTTATGTTTCAGATACCCTAAGAATATGTGTTTGTAAGATCTTGTTTACTGATGAAGCAAATTTTTACGTCAATGGAGAGGTTAATCGGCAAAACATACGTTATTGGAGTAATGCTAACCCTAACTGGCTGAGTCCGACGAAGATGCAAGGTGCCGGTAAAGTGATGGTGTGGGCCGGGATATGGGGTGACAGAATTATTGGACCAATTTTTGTCAGTGGAAATCTTAATGCCGAAAGGTATCTTAACATGTTGCAAGAAGAGATTTTCCCATCCCTGCTAAACGAGGAAGGTAACTTCCCAGTTTACTTCCAGCAAGATGGAGCTCCACCTCATTATGGTCTTCACGTGCGTCGGTATTTGGATCAGCAGCAGTTTCCGGATGCTTGGATTGGTCGGCGTGGTCCTGTGGAGTGGCCTCCCAGATCCCCAGATCTCACCCCCCTTGATTTCTATCTTTGGGGGCACTTGAAGGCCATGGTGTATCAGGAAAAGATACGAGACATAAATCATCTAAAGGAACGTATCACCAACGCCATTACAAGCATAACGTCAACTGTGCTAATGCGTGTTCATCAACAGTGGGGAACACGTATTGAAATGTGTTTTCAAAACAATGGCAACCATGTAGAGCATATTATATAAATAAAAATGGTTGTCCATAAAAAAATGTTTATTTTTCCTATGTATGGAAACTTACGGCCCACCCTGTATATATATATATATATATATATATATATATATATATATGAAAATAACCACGAAGGAAAAGAAAACACGAAATAGTGTTCAAGCGCTTTCGTCTAATGACATCCTCAAGAACACTGAGGATTCTTAAGGATGTCATTAGACGAAAGCGCTTGAGCACTAGTTCGTGTTTTCTTTTTCTTTTGTGGTTATTTTCATCGTCACATATTATTCACGTGTTACTTTCGTGAAATTATATTATATATATATATATATATATATATATATATATATATATATATATATATATATATATATATATGATGAATAAAACCACGAAGGAATATTGATTGGAATAATGCTTCAGTTTTATTTCATTCTAGCAACATTGTCAATAGAAATATTCTTGAGTCTGCCATTATCCAACTTTCAAATAACTTCAACATAAGCAAAGGTCTTTTTCAACTCGATCCTGTTGTTTTGAATTCCTTCAAAACAAATTTAGATAAAAAGGGTAGGACGCTAAATCTTTGGTAAACTTGTACGCTACTTTATTAACTTTTAATCTTCATTTTATTTTTATATATATCGAAACTTGACTCTAAAAGGCAAAGTGTTAAAACCCGGGCAGATTTCCAGTATAAATTTGTATTTTTATAATTCATTTGATCTTGTGCTAAAAATCGATATTTTTCCTTACAAATCTGTTTGCCTCTTTGTTAATCCTCTAATTTTTAATTTTTAAGTTTTATTTTTACTTCTCCGTTTATTGCATATAAAGGGTGATCCAGAGAAATGGGACCCAAAAGAAACCCCTGTAACTCTTAAAGTATAAGTCCTTTTATAAAATCATACGCATCATTCGAAAGAGGATAGTTACAAGTTTGTACAGGATTGTATAGGTTTTGACAATACAAGACAAGATAAGATACAAAACAAAATAAAAGTGTTAGTTAAAACTAACCCTTCAAGATGACTGCATGGACTGTGGAACAGCTGCGTTTCATAACTGAGCAATATTATGAGCATGGAAGAAGTGTAGTTTCAGCTCAAAGATCTTTCAAGACAAATTTTCAGATGTCAAAATCACCTTCTAAGAAAGTAATCCGTCGGTGTGTCAGAAATTTTACCCTAACTGGCAGCATTGGAAAAAGAAAACCAACTGGAAGAGTGCGCACAGCAAGGATAGACGAGATCATTAACAGAACTCATGAAATTGTACAGGATAATCCTAACATAAGCATCAGACGTGCTTCTCAGCTGTTAGGAGTTGGATATGGAACAACACACCGTATATTCAAGCAAAATTTAATGCTCTTTCCATATAAAATTCAAACAGCGCAACAACTAAACGATGGAGATTTCGCACGAAGACGACAATTCTGTCAATGGATCCAACAGAAGGTAAATGACACCACCAATTTCTGACACACCGACGGATTACTTTCTTAGAAGGAGATTTTGACATCTGAAAATTTGTCTTGAAAGATCTTTGAGCTGAAACTACACTTCTTCCATGCTCATAATATTGCTCAGTTATGAAACGCAGCTGTTCCACAGTCCATGCAGTCATCTTGAAGGGTTAGTTTTAACTAACACTTTTATTTTGTTTTGTATCTTATCTTGTCTTGTATTGTCAAAACCTATACAATCCTGTACAAACTTGTAACTATCCTCTTTCGAATGATGCGTATGATTTTATAAAAGGACTTATACTTTAAGAGTTACAGGGGTTTCTTTTGGGTCCCATTTCTCTGGATCACCCTTTATATATATATATGTATGTGTGTAGATATGTATGTATATATATATATATATATATATGTTTGTGTGTATGTATGTTATTTAATTTTTTTTTTTTTTTTTCTGTAACCTATATATAGGCCGTAACCTTTTATGTACTTCAGTGTTCCTGAGGATGTCATTAGACGAAAGCGCTTGAGCACCTTTTTGTGTTTCCTTTCCTTCGTGGTTTTATTCATCATAAATATTTTTCACGTGTTACTTTCGTGAAATAATTTTCATATATATATATATGAATAGAAACGACATAAGTATTAAGGAACGTTTCTGCACACGAGGAGGAGAGATAAGGAATAAATGAAAAATGAGGCGAACCGCCCGGGAATCGAACCCAGGGCCTTCCAATTGCCGGTTGGACGCGCTACCATTATGCTACGGACCTCGATTAATCACAAATCGAAATTCTCCCACATAGGGCAGAAACCAATGCCCTGAGAGGGCACCCTCGCAAATCGTGAATATGCGCATATAACTGCAATGACCACGCAGTATATAAATGAATAGAAACGACATAAGTATTAAGGAACGTTTCTGCACACGAGGAGGAGAGATAACGAATAAATGAAAAATGAGGCGAACCGCCCGGGAATCGAACCCAGGGCCTTCCAATTGCCGGTTGGACGCGCTACCATTATGCTACGGTCCTCGATTAATCACAAATCGAAATTCTCCCACATAGGGCAGAAACCAATGCCCTGAGAGGGCACCCTCGCAAATCGTGAATATGCGCATATAACTGCAATGACCACGCAGTATATAAATGAATAGAAACGACATAAGTATTAAGGAACGTTTCTGCACACGAGGAGGAGAGATAACGAATAAATGAAAAATGAGGCGAACCGCCCGGGAATCGAACCCAGGGCCTTCCAATTGCCGGTTGGACGCGCTACCATTATGCTACGGTCCTCGATTAATCACAAATCGAAATTCTCCCACATAGGGCAGAAACCAATGCCCTGAGAGGGCACCCTCGCAAATCGTGAATATGCGCATATAACTGCAATGACCACGCAGTATATAAATGAATAGAAACGACATAAGTATTAAGGAACGTTTCTTAATACTTATGTCGTTTCTATTCATTTATATACTGCGTGGTCATTGCAGTTATATGCATATATATATATATATATATATATATATTATAGAGAGAGAGAGAGAGAGAGAGAGAGAGAGAGAGAGAGAGAGAGAGAGAGAGAGAGAGAGAGATAAACAATCCGCAAAAGAACATTTGAACTATTTACCAGTAATTTTAGCAACGAAATAAAAATTCTTTCGAGTATTTTCGACTTCGTTTAAACACCTGTCCGGTAAAGAGGCGTTAAACTCGAAAGTACTCAATTACGCTCTCAAGGATTGGTCTTTTTCGGGTTTACTTTGCAATCAAAAACACAAATCACACACTTTTGTTTGCAAAGTAAACCCGATTGATATGCACAATACAGTTTGCACAATTAAAAAGTTAAAGACAAGTGACGTATTTAAAATAACGGAGGGTTGGGGCTCAGGTATTGGAGCGCGGTTTTGCTTACCTTCCTAATCGTTGGATTAAATTTATCGTTTCCTTTTGGTAAGTTGAAGTTTGGAAGTGTTTTAGTTAAAGCGGACTCCTCTATTAATTTTTAATGTAATTATTTAAATAAAAAACTATTTTATTTTCATTCCAATGAACGCCGCTTGTCCTTCCTGGGAATCATGTCAGTGATGCTAACCACAACACCACCAAGGCACATTATATTATATATATATATATATATATATATATATATATATATATATATATATATATATATATATATATATATATATATAGAGGTATAACCGTTAGGAGTTTATTCCTGTATTCTTATCAAAGAAAGTTTCTTAGTGTTTATTGAGTGGAATAAGCATAGTGATTCCAAAGAGGTTTTTTCCTTGCATTCAAATTGCCTGTCTTACCTCGGCTCTCCGTGACTTGTTTCAAATGTGGAAAACTAGTCAAGAAAATGCATGCATTAAAAAGAGAAAGAGAAAATGAAAATAACAAACCATAAAAACCGAAAAGAACGTTTAAAAAAAACGAAAAAAAACGAGAAAAAAGAACATTCGGATGTGTTGATTTTCGATAAAGAACGGACGGTTCGTTGAAATAGAATATATATATATATATATATATATATATATATATATATATATATATATATATATATATATATATATATATATATATATATATATATATATATATATATATATAAAGAAGAGGAAAACATTTTTGCCTTAAGTAAGAGATTCTTTAATGTAGCATGTGAAGCTGAACCCATTCTACTTACACTATTTTACGTTCAGAGGCTTAGAAATAAATAGTATATTCATTAAGTTTATCATTATTAAAACAAAACTTTATTGGCATTCAAGCTCGAGATGGAATGTCTGGTAACTTGTTTACATGTTATAAGTGACAATACGGGTTTCGGCCATATTTATTAATGGAATTTATAGTTTATCCGTATACAAAAGAGATGAGGTTGATTGTAGGTAATAGCAGGACTCACATTTATGAAACGTTTGTGTAAGGATAATATAGATGCAAAGTATATAAACTCGTTTGAGAAGTATTTTTGCATAATTATATAAGCAGATTGTTCGTGTTTCCTCGGGACGTAATTTGTAAACATGTACTTTCCATGTACTAATTAATACCTTCATATTAATATCATACCATTTGTAAATTCATATATAATTTTGCAAAAAAGCTAGTATGATATATATATATATATATATATATATAAAATGATTCCCAGGAAGGGCAAACGGCGTTCAGCTCATCAGCTGTTCATCCTTCCATAGAGAAAAAAATGGTTGGTACATAAATGAGTACCCTGGGTAGCCTAGTGGTTAAGCCGCTGGGTTACTGATCGGGAGGTCGTGAGATCGAGTCCGCGCGAGGATTTTGTAATTTCTGATTCCTCGTGGTGGATCGTGGTTCGGAGTCTCACGTTAAGCTTGTAGGTCTAAAGTAGAGTAACAAGCTTGACCGAAGCAAAACCAAGGTTTACCAAATTTAAATATATACAGTGTATATATATATATGTATATATATACACATATATATATATACACAACGTGTGTTTATATATATATATATATATACACACACAACGTGTGTTTATTTCATGAATATATAATGTACATTATATTTATTTTATGTGTGAAATTTTCACAATTTGTTATGTTCTCAACTGTATAAATAAACTATACCTTGTGTAAAGGTGTAGATTGAAAAAAAAATTAAAGTTCCTTTGATTTGTGACAAGATATTCATAGATTTCCTACTTTATATGACAGGGGACTGATATGCACTTTGATTCATAAATTTTAAGTAGCCTTTACTGCTGGAGATTAAACCGTAAGCATCTTTCTATTAGCATAAATGTTAACAAGGTTTTCTTATGTTTAACATATGATAGTTGCGTGTTCTCCGGTCTGCTACCTTTTATATACTGTATATATATATATATATATATATATATATATATATATATATATATATATATATATATATATATATATATATATAGAGAGAGGAGAGAGGAGAGAGAGAGAGAGAGAGAGATTTTTCTAGATAAGTCGAATATATATTGGAAGTATATGATTATAAACTCTAGAAAATAAAAGATAAAAACTAAATGTGCGGATAAGATGCAGTAATTAAGTAAATATAATATTAATATTATTCGCAAATATACTTATTTTATTTAAAGGAGTTATCTATATAATCTTTATGTAGAGGTTTCAAGCGGTAATGAAAAGAAAAAATGAATACTGTATATTTCATTTCGCTAAAAAATGAAGAGACTTCAACGCTGTTGAAAGAGTTATCCTTGAAAATTATTTTTTTACCTCTTTTGATATATCTACAGTATATATCGTTTTTATCTTCAAAGTCTAAAAATTAGTTTCCTTTGGCTCGTGCAACAACAGATTTTGAAATTACGACGCAAAGTGTTCGCTTTTTAAGGTTAAAAGTTTTATGGAAAGAAAGTTCTCTCTCTCTCTCTCTCTCTCTCTCTCTCTCTCTCTCTCTCTCTCTCTCTCTCTCCCCACGCACAAACATAACGGATAGAAGAGAATATGCGTTTTTCTACACCTGCTTGAAATAGCTCTTATATTTACTCATTTATTAATGTAATTCTGTTGTTCAAATTTTAAATCTTTTATTAAATTCTATTTATGATTTTTCTATTGATTTTTTCTCCCATTAAAGAAAATGATGAAAGATCAATATAAGATAAATATAAATTTACTAATACTGTATTTGAAATTATAATCTATTTCCATTAGATTCGTGTTAACATACAAACTATATATATGAACATACGTTATGTTAAAGGGTATTTATCATTATAGTTGAAACCGTGCGGTAAATTTTCATCAACATCAAAAAGGAATTGCTTTGGAGCGGTTGCAATTGATTTTCTTTTTTTTTTCTTTTTTTAGGTTGAAAACAAATCTACGGGAAATGATCACAATTTTTAAACTTCTTTTAGTTTGCTTTTATTATTATTATTAATTAGTATTATTATTATTATTATATCCAGGGTGTAACAAAAGTAGTCTGTTCTCAGAGGGAAATAAGATATAACGGAGCTGATCGTGATGAGTTTGTATGTATTACGTGGAATTTGCATGGAATGCAGTTTGAGCATGCACTAGATTAATTGATAGGTTGATTGTATTGTTTGTAATGCATAGTTAAAACTCTTTTCTCGTTTAATTCTGTTATATCTTATTATGACAACGGACTTTTGTTACACCCTGTGTGTGTATATATATATATTATATATATTATATATATATATATATATATATATATATATATATATATATGGGACCGAACTCAGAATGGTTCCCTGAGGTTTTTTCATGATACACACAGACCGTGCATGGAACAAGGAACTCTTCTGGGAAAATTAAATCCACTATAGTCCGAATAAGTAATGGTAAATGACAAACACTATAAGTTTTCTTTTTTATGATGCTAGCCAGACGTGGGCAATGGGTCAGTGTCGTGGTCACTCGCAAAGAGGTCCCAAAAATGTAGCTTCCCTCACCAGCTATCTGCAAAGCAGATAGGATCCAGCTTTGGGACAGGATCTAGGGGTTACAGCTACACCTAGCCTACTATATCCAGAACCTCAATATAAGCAAAAGACTCGTTGCATTCGCGTCGGATTGAATGCATCAAAGAAAAAGGGGTAACTATTGTATTTTTAGCCAAAACTTAACCCTCAACTGGCAAAATTGAGCGTCCACTTTTCAAGGCACATAACATGTCCGTTTCATAATGGGATTGAACCCAGACCATTACTTATTCGGATTAGAGTGGATTGAATTTTCCCAGAAGAGTTCCTTGTTCCATGCACGGTTTGTGTGTATATATATAATATATATATATATATATATATATATATATATATATAATATATATATATATATATATTGTCAGAAAATAATTTCCGAGGCACAAAACTTCATTTATTACAACAACCTTAATGGTTAAAAAGTTCATGAGAACAAACGACTGAACTAGCTGCAGTTACGTACGGTATCGGAAAAAAGTTAGCCTAGAAACATAATATTCTTAAAAAACAAAAAAATGACTGATCAGTAATTATTTTTTTAAAACAAAGCTAATAAAATATCCAAAGAAAACCAGAATAAAACCAGCTAGTAATTTTTAATGCTTTTAAGAAATTTTATGTTTCTAAGCAAATTTTTTTCCCGAAATTGTGTATATATATTTTCATACCATGATACCCACATTTTCAGGGGTACATGACAACAGTAGTATATAGACTGAATAGAAAGAAAAGCTCAAACCCTTACGATTGGCAAACATCTGTGATACCGAACATCTGGAAGGCAACATCCTGAGAGAGCTGCGTGTCAAAAGTAAATTTCTAAGGTTCTAAAAATGCTTCACAGACGCCAAATAAACGAAAAGAAATTCCTTGGAACTTCACTCGTACAGATTTTAAAATTCCATATCACCGTATTTGCTTTAATATACAGGGTGTTCCAAAAGTTCCTTGATATGGAAATTATTTATTATTATCATTTATTTACTCACAATGGAAGTAATACATTTTCATTTATGACGAAAAATTCAACAGTCATTGGATTAGGAAAAGGGATCTGATTGAATGGCCGCTGATATCGATTGATATTACACTTAAAGAGTTCCCTATACAACAATCTTATTTTGTTCAACTCATTCTCCGTTCGATTTCAATTTACAAAATCGTTCGTCGTGTCTCAGTTTTTGGGAAAGAAACGCAACTTTGATTTACGCAGAACTGATATCAGTCTATCGTATCGTCTAAACACTTTTCACGTGTCGGAACAAGACATTTTATTGAGACTTTATAAACTAAATGACTCCTTAAGACAGTATCATAGATACAGTATATGATAATCTAATTATATGGATTTACGAGGTAGTCTACTTTGGTTTCATTATACGAAGCAGTTAATCCATCGATATGCTAGCGCCAGTAATTCAGTGAGTAACAACACCGTTTGTCCGTAAGCCAAGTGAAGATACTAAGGTCGGGGGTTCGACTCCTCCGGATAGTGATTGTAATAATGAGCCAGGAGTTAGTGCGAGGGGCCGCATTAGTTCGGCCTAAGTGCTATGCCACTTTCTGGTCCTCCTCACTGATTATCATTAATCGGTCGCTATACACATTATTATAAAGTATAAAAGGATTATGGGAACAAGTTTATTTTACGCCATGAAATAATCAAAATCATTCTAGTAATCGTAAATGTTTTGTGTGGATATATCAAAATCTCATTATAGCGCCTCGGTGGTGTAGTGGTTAGCGTCGTTGACTACGAATCCATCGGTCCCGGGTTCGAGACCCGACGGCAGCAGGCGCGCAGCAAAATCCAGCTGTTCATCCTTCCACACAATAAAGAAAGTGGTTGGTAGATAAATGGGTACCCTAGGTGGCCTAGTGGTTAAGACGCTGTGCTGCTGATGGGGCGTGGTTCGGATTCCACGTTAAACTGTAGGTCTAAGGTGAAGTGAAAAGCTTGAACTTCGTCAGAATGAACAATTCGGGCGGAAGCTAACCAAAGGTAACGAAAGGTATATAGCCTATATATAATGCAGTTTTGATATATCCCCCAAAATCTCATTATATTACCTACATATATAAAGAGGTTTTGTGAATATATCCAAACCTCATTATATATATGCAATATACTCAGTTGCAGAAATGGTTCGTTCATAATATACTTCTCTACAACATGCATCATAGTATGTTTTTAACGTCAATATACGAGACGTTCACCATAAGACAACTAAATAAAGGGACGTATGTCATTAGAAACAAGATTTCATAAATATCTCTTGATGACATAATATAAACGTCATGGTTGTAAGTAAAAAAAATATATTCCCAAAACTGTAAAGAGAAAAGTTTGTGCTATCAAATAGGGTTTGCAAATACGATGAAAGCAATTAATTATGCCATATTTTAAAGTTAATATGTGCCACGGAGAGGGGTAATGTAGCCAGTAGATAAATGATCAGTTTTATTACTGTAGTGACCGATAAAAATAATAATAAATTAAATGTTAGTACAGTATATGGGGATCTCATTATATATTAACTTACTGAATTATGCCCAGCTATCAAGCTTCGCCATATTAGGTGAATATTGCATACATTATACTGTGTATATGTCAAAGGACCAAATTATAAATTCCTTGCCTTCAACGAGATTCGAACCACTGATAGCCAGTCCTATATACGCGGTCAATGTACACATCATCTTATCGACTGAATTATATGATCAAAATGGCCTCAACTTGTTTTTCCATTGATGTTATTTACGATTTTAATTATAATTTTTTATATGTAAATTATTTTAAAAGTGTGACACCAGTATAAGAAATTATGTCGGTAAAAGTTTTCCCGAATTCATTCGCATTCACATTAATTTCCTATTAATTTCCTATTCCAACCTACCAGACGCGTCCCCCAGGTTGCGGATGTGGGGGCCCCCACTACCGAGAAATCAGCATGGAAGCCTCGAATACAAGAATAAGAGGCCTTGGACAGCGGAAAAAGAAACACAATGAACTATAACCTAAGAAGTAAAACCAACGGCGTGAATAGGGGTAATGGTGAATCAACCAGAGTCACTTCGCCCGGTCGCACAGGTGTCGAAAGCCGAGTACCATGTGACCGTTAGCAAGAGGTCGGCAAACAGGGGAATGATCTTAACCCTCCGAGCAATACCAGCCCTGTAAAAGAGGCTCGAGTCCACACTAATGCCCCTCGATATGGACGGGTTGCACAAAAAGAGGAGCAACCTCCACAAAGTGGAGGGCTACCCCACGAAGCCCCAATTTCACACAACAACAAAAAGAAACGGACTAATTTCACCTATAACCCCAGAGGGGGTACCAGGACACAATGGTCTGTGGAAGAAAAGCTAGAAATACTGTGGCGCACCACCTATGCCACAAGTGAGCAGTTCCCAAAAAATGGAACCAGCAAAAGGTGCAGAGATGCTAAAAACCGGTGGTCATAAATAGGGAGAAGCTAGAAAAAATCCCAGACTGTAGGTTCCACATCATTAGCAAACGTCAAACTAGGGAAATTGGAGATCACAGCAGAAGAAGTGAAAAAGATAAAAAAAGAGGTAGAAGACTATATCCAAGAGGGAAAGGAGAACACCACGAGCGAGTGGACATGGACGCTGGAGAGAAATCTGTACCTGTTAGAAAGCCTGTATATAGGACAGATGATCCCAGAAAAAGAGAACAAGAGCGAACTCCTAAAATGGGCAATTGAAAGGAAGAAGTTCGATGAGAATGACTACATGGTATACAGGTTCCAGAAACGGTACACAGACCACATGGTGGACCGTAAAAGAGTGATCAGGAAAAAACATCATATCCTAAAGACAATCGCGGAAAGGAAAACTGAGCATGAGAGAAAACAAAGAGCCACGCTACCAACATATGATGAAGCACAGAAAGTAAAAGAAAAGGCAATTAGGTTTGTACAGGAACAACTGGCGATAACTGCTGACATTCTACAGTAGAAGAACTAAGAACAAGCAAAGGAACAGTAAGTAGAGGAAAGAAACAAGCCAAAAAAACAAACAAACCTGCCAAAACACCAGAAAGCTAAGTGGAAACCTCAGTAAATGAAGAAGCACCAGTAACAGAGAGAACAAAGGAGACAATCCCAGCCGCTGTAGAGAGAACATCTACCAGAGACAGCACAGAAGAAGTGGAGCACGATGTCTGCCCAGGTCAGGATGAAGAGGAGATGGAAGTGGAGATGAACCACTGGCACACAAACATCTTGCCACCCCCCTCTCCCACTCCCCCAAGTGAACCATCAGATGATGAGGGAGACTTTACATCAGGGCCAGACAATGATAGTATGAGAGAGATGGAAGAGGAGAGTGAGGAAGAGAAGGAAATGAAAAGGAGGTTCCTGATCCACAGAGAAGAAATACATTGAGAATTGAACCACAGAAGACCACTGCCCAAGCTGAAAAACACCTACAAGGTCAGAAAATACATAGGACTAGCAAACAAAGCACTGCCTGCAATAACACCCCAGGAAAGTAACCTCACAGAGATAAACAGGTTATATTACGCAACAGCAGTCAGCATAACAGAGATGGCAGGGATAAAGATACGCAAGCATAACAGCCAGGACCAAAACCAGGGAATGAACGGAAATGAGAGGAAGCCAAGATGGCAGCAAAGACTAGAGAGCAGAGTGATTAACCTCAGGAAAGAGATCTCAATTCTAACTACCCATATGAGGGGGGAAATAAGATCTGAACTGGGAAGGAGGAAAGTAAATGTACTAATCCAAAGAGAAAAACTGGACAATGAAAGAAAAATCATACAAAGCATTGCCAGGAAAAATCTAGGCCTGTCAGCAAAAGCAAAATGATTGGCGAGATATATACGCTTGGATAAAGAAAAGAAACAAAATGAAATGTTTGAAGACAACCCAACGAAACTATTTAGAGAATTAAAGAATGCCCAGATAAAGGTAGAAAGATCGCCTGAAAAAGAACAAGTGGAACATTTCTGGAAGAACATCTATGAGAATGAAGTCAACCATAATGATGGTGCAGAATGGATTGGGAGCCTTTATAACAGTGAAAAGGTGAGAAACATCTCAGAGATGAGCATGGGCAGAATAACCATGAAAGAAGTTGAGGAGAAAATAAAGAAAAGCAGTAACTGGAAAGCACCAGACCCAGACATGATTAAGAACTTCTGGTTGAAAAAACTAACATCACTAAGTGGAAAACTAACAAGGTGCTTCAACAAGATACTAACAGCAGAAGAAGAAGCACCAGAATGGTTGACGAAAGGAAAAACAACATTACTACCAAAGTCCCATAAAACCCAGAACCCAAGCAAATATATACCAATAACATGCTTGCCAACAACCTACAAAATACTAACAGAAATTATAGCAGACAGGATCTACAGTCATGCAGAAGAAAACAACGTTATAAGCCCAGAACAAAAAGGATGCAGCAGAAAAAGACAAGCTGTTAATCAACAGGGCTATATTGGAGAACAACAGAAAGAAACAGAGAAACCTAAGCATGGCATGGATTGACTACAAAAAGGCGTATGACAGTGTACCCAACTCCTGGGTGAAGGAAGTGTTGAGACTATACAAGATCCACCCTACCATCAGGATCTTCTTAGAAACAGCTATGACACAATGGGAAACGGACCTAACCCTCCATCACAGTAAGAGAACTTTAGAGGTGAACAGTGTGAGAATCAAGAGAGGGATCTACCAGGGTGATTCAATATCCCCTCTTTTGTTCATACTGGCGCTAAACCCACTTAGCCAACTAATAAATAACCTAAACAAAGGCTATGTGATGAGACCAAGGGAAAAGAGCAGCCCAAAAATATCTCACTTGTTCTACATGGATGACCTAAAACTGTACGCCCAAACAAAAGCGAGCTAACAGAAGAGATCAGGGCGGTCAAAAAGTTCTCAGATGACATCCAGATGGAGTTTGGTCTTGAGAAATGTGCCACTGTCACACTAAAGAAAGGCAAAAGGTGTGAATCAGAAAACATCAGGGTGGACAATATCGTGATAGAAGCGCTAGAGCAAGAGGCTACATATAAATATCTGGGAATGGAAGAATCTGAAAAGATGGAAAATGACATCATGAAAAAGACTGCGGAAATAATATTTAAAAAGAATAAAACTAATCCTAAACTCCTACCTAAACAGTAAAAATAAGATCCTATCCATAAACTCACTGGCAGTACCCGTACTGTCATACAGTTCTGGCATAATCAATTGGACCCAGCTAGAAATCAACAAACTGGATACAGTCACCAGAAAATTGCTCCATATGCATAAGCTCATATATAAAACCAATGTACAGTGCTTACAAGAAGTCTCACGCTTCTGTCTCGTCCCAAGCTAGTCTGTTAGGTATAAAATGGGCGGTCCTTATGGCAGCGGAGGTGTGTTCGGATTGGTGCACATAACTGCTCTAACACAAGCAATGACGTCCATTATTACGTCACTTCTGCTACATTTTAGTGTTTAAAATACAAATGATTAAGAAGCAGAATGGAGCAAGTTTCGGGATGTTGGGATGGTTATAGAGCAATCTAGTCATCATAATATTAGCTGGGCATTACATTATACCGTCTCAATATATACTGTAGAGTGTAGACTATAGAGAACGACTAATTCGGCAAATATCCCAAATCATGGCATGATACCTAAGTTATTTTGATGCAGGTCTAAATTATTTGCTCAAATGCAATTATTGATATTAAGTAATTGTTGGGAATTGCTGTCAATATTGTTGTTTGTTATATATATCCTACGTGAAGAATCTAATGACCAAATTCCTCAGTGAACCTCTCACGCGCTCGCATTTCGAGGAAGTCACGGTCGTCTCACTAATAGATAGTTTATCCATTGTTTTAAGTGGTAACCTATTAAACGAACTATGTTAAACCTATTCCATCTTATGAAAGTCATTAGTATAAACTCTAAAGCAAGACTGGTTGGCCGTGAATCAGAGAAATTTGCATTTGATTTGTTCATCGTAATTATTACGTAATATAGTATACTGTATATAGTACTATATAAGAGTTTATTGGTAGCATATTACATGACAATTCCCATAATCATGTGATGACCTCGATGTTGCCAGTTTTTATTTTTTTCCTGAAACTATTACCTTCTCATAGTTTGTTTGAACAATGCATATATTATCATCTCCACGAGCGTAGACATTGCAAGAAAAGATTCTAACTAAGGATAAGTAAAGTTCTTTCATGGTCACAATATATACTTTTATAGATGTCAAACATAAAAATATAATAAAATTCTATATTAGCATAAATATATATTCGATGCACATTTACGTCATGGCTTTAACATCAGTATTTCGTATAGTTTCCTCCAGCATCAATAATTTCTGCAATCGTTGCGACATAGAAGAGGCCAGATGTAGGAATGGTTGGTGTTCGGCGTAAGCTCTCCAATATTCCTCGTGTGGCTAAAAGTGCTTCAAATGTTCTTTCATTGCGTTGCTTCCATTCGTTAATCATTATTGCCAAAGGTTTTCATCGGATTCAAATCAGGAGAACGTGGTGGCAGAATTAGATTAATAATCTCTGGGTGATCTTCGTACCACGCTCTCACAACGTTACTCCTATGAATGGGACTGTTATCTTCCATTACGTAAAATGGTTCCGGTGCTGGAACCAGATACGCACGAACACTGGGTAGCAGCACCTCTTCAGTATCTGGCAATATTGCTGTCCAGTAAAGCGTCCATCTACTTGAGTCAATTCTCCAACACCATAGCCAGACATCCAGCCCCACACACACCGAGATTGATGTGACCATTACGTTTTGCTCGGGAAAACATTTCCTTTCTTCATAGCGTTTTCCGCGCTGCCTCCAACAATGCAGGGAACCATGACTATCTGTTGAAAATGTTTTTTTCGTCACAGTTCACAACTTTTCTCCAGATTCTTCCTCCTGCGGCAAGTACTGCAAGGCAAATCCCATCCGCCCCTCTTTATGCTCAATCGTCAATGCAGGTTTTATAGCTGGAAGGGCGAGAAAAATACCCTGCTTCGTGAAGTCTGTTGTTCACTGTATTTGCGCTACAACGAAGGTTCAGGTGTCTGTAAATATGCGTCGCTGGAACAAACGGATGCTCTCTGGCATGATTAACAATCGCAGCATCTTCCTCTTCAGATGTTGAACGCGGAGGACCAGACCTCGGCAAAGTAGCGATTGAGTTTTCTGCTTCATACCGATGAATCCACCTTTCCACAGTGCTTCGATGAACGTTTAGTCGTCTTGATATTTCTCTTATTGGCACACCATATTCATGCAATGTCACCATTGCTCCCCGCATTGCCTGAGTCGTCTCGTGGTGCACAGACGGCCTTTCCATCTTTGTGTAAATGGCTTATGTGAAGCGTGCTGGGACGATAAGGAAATGAGAATACCATGCACCCCTTCTGAAATTGATTTCGGTTGTGAAGGGTGCCAACCCTTCGAATGGTAATAATAATCAGCCAATTTCCTATTTTGTTGAACATATGCATAAAAAATTCGTCTTAAAAGCCAAGGATCCAAAGATTGTCAGCAATAGTTTATATCCCAACTGAATATAGTCAGCCATCAACAGTATAATCATATTTTATTTCCATAACTACTCATGACTACTCTGTCATAGTAAATAACCTTATTATGACTTAGGTAGTAGTGGTAATTCTGAGTAGCGGCCTCTAGCCACATACGTTAAAACTATCAGTGCGTCTAAGACCAGACTCTTCTGTTTCTGTCAATTCATTGTTAGTTTAAGGTATTTTGCTCTTTGTCTTTCTAGGTCTAGGGCATTAAAATAAATATTTGAGTTTGTGTTTAGCATTTCCTCCCTTCGTAATTCCCCACCCAATCTCGTTTCCTTCGACATAGCAACGCTTACCTCCATCCTCATTCCACTTCCTTCATTAAACCTATTATCGCTTTTACTGTCCCTTCCTTCCATCCTTCAATGCCAGCGTTCTTAAACCTAGCACATAAATTATATAATATGGAATCTAACACCTTAGATCTCTACGCATTCATGTTACTTGAAGACGCCTGTGTCTTAGTGGAATCTAAGTGTTGAGAGTGGGCTTGAGGGGTAGTCTATAGATTATTACAGATGACCTTGAACGCTCCAACTATTTAAAAATGATTATTTATTACGCACATCATATGGCATAATACACACATGAATTAAGTATCTCTTACACTATAGGAATGGAATTGAATCCTACCAGAGTTAAAAAGTCGCAAAATATGATAGATTAGTTTGTATTAAGAGGTCACTAAGAGAAAAGGATTTGGAGTAGAGCGGAAGGCAAAGAGTATATTTTCTCGAGTTTCGGTTATTATTAACGTTATATGGATACATTGCCATGCGGTGTGATCAGAGAGAGAGAGAGAGAGAGAGAGAGAGAGAGAGAGAGAAGAGGAGAGAGAGAGGAGAGAGACACACACAGAGAGACACAGAGACAGAGAGAGAGACAGAGAGAGACAGAGAGCTTTTAAATCATACCTTTTAAATCGTTTATGGGTAAGGGCTTCACGTATGTTATTTTAGTCCAGGGTAGTTTATGTGGAGGTGTTAACGTAACTTGCACTTGGGACTGTTAATTGTAAGACAACTACCATAGCTGGGACTGAGACACGTTATCCCCTGCATGCTCTATATATATCTATATACAGTATGTCTCTATATATAAATAGATAGAGTGATCAACACAATGATAATGTGGACGTCATTGATGGGGTTAGAGCAATTATGTGCACCAATCCGAACACACCTCCGCTGCCATAAGGACCGCCCATTTTATACCTAACAGACTAGCTTGGGACGAAACAGAGGCGCGAGACTTCTTGTAAGCACTGTACATCAAGGCTATACCTGCCAAGGAGGGTCGGTAGATTAGGGCTTGCGCTAATAGACCAAGTGCACAAAGCCATAACAATAGGATTAGCATAGTACATAAAGGAAGGAGAAGGAAGGCTAGTCAGATTTGTAAGAGACCATGAACGTGAAGAGCCTCGAACAACATCACTTTCAAAGAAGGCAAATGATTATCTAGTGGACGCCGGCATAGGACCTGAATAGCTTGAAGACATTGCAAATAAACCTCTCATGGGAAAGATAGGCACCATAAAAAGAAGGTATAACAGGAAAAGATCAGAAGAAAAGGAGAAGAACTGGGAAGAGCACACATTCAGCAAAGTATACAAAGAGGACGTGCTAAACAGAGCATACCTAGAGAGGGATAAAACCGTGGAGTTCCTGGTAAGAGGATCACTGAGACCAGAAGATGAACGGCTGGTGGTGGCAGCACCAGAGCTGTGCCTAGCGGCGCTAATTAGCGACGCTAATTAATTATTAGCACATCCATTAGCCGCGCTATTTTTCAAAATAGTTAGCGGAACAGATAGCGCCGCTACATTTTTAAGCAATGTTAGGCGCTAACCGCTAAGCGTTAATATAAATTAAAATGAATAGTCTTAGAATGGTATTCCCTATATTACGTTGCTTTTTGTGCATAATGCTGAACGCAGAATGTATAATAATAAACAGTTTCCTGAACTGAGTATGTAAAGGAGGACAATGTCTTTCCAATAAATAAGTTCAATCATAAGTATCAAATTACACAATTTTCTTGAATACCCAATAATCATTTTAAAGATATAATTTTGTTCCCATTTGACACTATAAAAGATAACAAATAGCGAACGCATATAAATATATACAAATGCATTATTATTATTAAAAAATAATACTTAGCTATACATTTCATAAAAATTAGCGCCAAAATTAGCGTTAGCGTTAACGCCGCTAATTTTAAAAACTGTTAGCTTTAGCGGCGCTAGAATTTATTTGCATTAGTGTTAGCGTTAGCGGCGCTATATTTATCAGTTAGCGCGCACAGCTCTGGGCAGCGCAAGACCAGGCACTACGGACAAACTGGGTAAAAATGAAACTGAGATGTTCAGACTGTGCTCAAAGAGCCCAGAGACTGTGAGTCATACTATCTGGATGCGAAATACTCCTACACAGAGGAAACTACACAGACAGACACAATGCAGTCTGCAAGCTAATCCACTTCAAGCTGTGTAAGAAATATGAAATAGGGCTAGAAATAGAAAAGCATTGGGAACATATTCCACAAGGAATAGAAGACAATGATAAAATGCTGCTCCTATATGACCATGAGACACCAACTTACATCAGGGTATCAGGATGCAGGCCAGACATAGTAGTGAGAGAGAAGGAGGGTAAAAATGCCTCTTGGTGGAAGTAGGAGTCCTAGCGGACTGGAATGTGGCTAACTATGAAAGGGAAAAGGTCTTAAAATAACAGAGACTCAAACATGAAATACGGAGAATGTGGAATGTAGAACCTGAGATCATCCTAATATTGGTGGGAGCGACAGGGGCAGTAAAGAAATCTACAGTGGAGTTCCTGGACCAACTGCCCATAAGTACAACATCTGGAGAAATTGCAGGGGAGATACTATGATACAGCACCTCTATCTTACACCTACTACTAGGCTGTACCTAAAAATTTCTTAAGGTTAAGGTTTGACCCCGGAAGTAAGAAACTCTCTCCAGCTGGAGTAGAAGGGAAAAACAAAAAGAAAACGAAGACACATTCATTTTCTAATTCATTCGCATTGATTGCCTAATTCATTCACATTCATTTCCGATTTTATTCGAATTTGATCGTGTCCGGAAATTCTTATAACTGTCTTTGTAAATGAGAATGTATAAGGTATAGTTAGGTTAGGTAAACTTAGGGTTGGTTATATTAAATAGATTAGACCAACTTTGGTTAGATTAAATGAGATGATTTTATTTTGCGTCTTCCTAGGTGTTAACGCGATTCCAAACACTTTCGTCGAAATTTTTTGCATCCCAGAAAAATTCGTCAGTCTCGAAACTTTTGTCCGTCGATCAAAGGGTTTTGTTTTATTAATAAAAGGTCGCAGTAATCATTCGCCTTTCTTTAACTTTTCTTATTTGAACTTTTATTACGACGTTTACGCGTGATATTATAATTATCCTGCTATCCTACTTATAATATAATGTTGGGGTTGCTTAACTTCCTTCGTAACATTTAAAGTCATATGATGAGAGAGATCTACAGTTTTACGTGGGATCTGAACCACGGGTTGCTACGCAATCTAGTCGCGGAGGACGGTTTCCCATCCAACTACTTATCAGACCCAGTGTCGCTTAATTTCGCTGATCGATGGGAAGCGGTGTTACGACACTAGCCATGACTTAGCTCTGCTATCATAGGGGAGATCGGGGATGGGTGTAACGGATTGACGAATATTTGATGGCACTTCGGAAGGGTATTTATTTAGGTGAGTTGTTACTTTACTATTTCCTATTATAAAAATAAGAACATTAAAACGCATTACAACAGAAAACCAGTTTGAACACGAGCAATTAAACGTTACAACTATCCCCACTATTGGGTTGGTTGTAACATTGGATGGGGTTGGTAGTAATATAATTCGACATTCAACTCAGAGTCAACGGAGTCGCAGTTTTGACGCAGAAAATCCATATTACCACTGGTACATGCTAGAGGCGACCAGTTTTTATGGATCCTACATTGGATCCACTTTTCTGCAGCTTTGCTCTTTGAATAGGGTTCAACACGAACAAGGCAGTAACATTTCCGTTCATCGTCATCATCATCATCTTCAATTAATTTCAATTTTTGTCTTGTTTTCTGTCCCTTCTTAACATTTTGTCTTCTTAGGTGCGTCTTTTCTTCTTCCAGTGCCTTCTTTTCAGGAGTATGAGTTAATATGGCACATTTTCGTTTCTTTCTTCCTCTGTTTGAATTCATCTTTCTTCCTGGTGCTTTTGGAAACGACCTAACTACTTCGGGGTAGAAAGAGTGTGCTTCTGCGCTTGAAGACGCCTCTGTATTCGTTGCATAGATGAACGAGGTGGATGAGTTGTGATTTTCAAAGACTCGTGGTTTCGTGATCTTCGGTAGCGATGCTTCCGCAGTTTGGTAAGATCAGGCTCTATACTGGGATCGGGATCTATACTGGCTCAACAAATAATTCTGAAGCAATATTTGATTCAATGCGACGATAAATGGAGAAAACTTCAACCGCGAAAATATTTCTGTTATATGGATGTATTCGTCCTTATATTTTTGTTGTAACAGTGTTACATTCAGCCCCGTGTATTTTGTTACAACAAACCCCCAAGACGAATATGAGAAAACAATTCAATGTTTGACCATCACAAAAAGAACGTACGAAATTCAAGGAAACGCGTAAATACTCTAAATCACGTATAAGATATTCAGTTTACAAAAGAAAATTCTTCATAACATGATATTCTTTAATCATATTAACAATATACGAAAGATTGAAATTTTACTTACATGAGTATAAAACAATCTTTTGCATCCATTTATTCATTAATCACGTGTATAGTGTTCACTAATTGTGGTACGATGGAGGACTAAGCTACGCATGTGCACATAGAATAATTACGCCATCTATTGGGAAATGACTAAATTATTGCTTGTGTTACGATCAACCGCCGTTACTTCTAACCCCGATCTCCCCTACTTACAAAAGAAGATGTCAGACACTGCTTTAGGGATTCGAAAAGTAGAAGTGACAATAGAATGTGCTCTTATTATTATTATTATTACTATTATTACTATTATATGTACCTTTGGTATGCTTTAAAAATGTAGCAAAGAACAAAAAAATTATTATTATTATTATCATTATTATATATTATTATTATTATTATTATTATTATTATTGCCGTCGCATTGTATGCAAATAAATTTCAACGTTCTAAATTGGCGGATTGATTTCATCAGTTGGTAGACACGAATCTGAGTTCTTGGTACGTAAAATAAGACATAAAAATATATAAAATAAGTATATAAATTAAGTCAATGTATAGAATTTAATTTAATTTATGGAACACCCTGTATATCAAGTATACAGTTACAGAGACGTTGTTAACACATAAATAAAATCTCTTATCACTTTCGCGAGATTAAAAAAAAAAACACGTTAAAATCGTGTGAATATATGACAAATTGCCTCATTCACTGGAAGGTTATGCGTAAAAGGAAAAAAATTAATTTATTCTTTGTTAGATTGATGCCCACATACCCACATATGGTACATTTGGAGACGTTTCGCGTTATGGCTTTTTGTAAATGTTTTCTAAACGTCATTTTTCTTGTTGGGTATGAAATGTATCATTCCTGATATATAAAGTGCTCGAAAAGTTTCTGCCCAATCGTTAATTACTGTACATTAATTAGTTAATTACATCCACCATTTAGGATACGGTTCCATACATAAATGTACAGTTACGAGTTTCAACGTATTTCCCATTCGGTACACACTTTTCGGACACTCGTCCAAACAGTCAGGAAACACACACACACACACACACACACACACACATATATATATATATGGGATGAATTTCACAATTAAACACGTGAAATGAATGAAGATGCAAACCCACAAGGAAAAAGAAAAACGATTCCAAGGCCTTTCGTGTATTCAGAAGTACACCTCGTCATTCCCTGACGAGGCGTACTTCTGAATACACGAAAGACCTTGGAATAGGTTTCTTTTTCCTTGTGAGTTTGCATTATATATATATATATATATATATATATATAATATTTTAATATATATATATTATATATATATATATATATATAATATATATATATATATATATATATATATATATATATATATATATATATATATATATTATATATATATATATATATATATTATATATAATATTTTATATTTATTTATATATATTTATATATATATATATACGAGTATATATATATGTATATATAAAACTCATTATAACATGGACTTACTGCATTTTTAAAATATAAAAAATTCAGTAAAAATACAGTTTCAAAATGTTTTTTGTTTGTCATTCCTTTTAGGTCTCCAACTTTTAACTTTTTACCACTCCCATTCTCACATTCTCATCCTCGAACTTCTTAGTTGGGTTAAGGATAAGTTAGTTCAATGTCAGGTTGGGTTAATCGGTTATTCTCACTTTCGGACTGCGAATGGTGATGAGTATAGTGGGAAGAAGTAATCTCCTTATCTAGCTCCTCATAATATATATATATTATAATATATATATAATAATATATAATATATATATATATAATATATATACTTGTTAAACTGGTAGCAGTTCTCTGTGTTGGACTCTCGATTTTTCACAAAGTATTAAAGTGATGCATTATATGAGTCATACAGGCTCTGTGGATCTCATACTTCCAATATATATATATATATATATATATATATATATCAATTATGAGCATTTTCATATTAACCTTTTAAGTAAAATCGTGTTATGTTAATATTTTCATTGCAATGAAGAAACTCTCTCTATTGACACTGAATGCTCTTCTTCTTTTTTTTTCCTTCTTCTTCTTCTTCTTCTTGTTGGTGCAGAGAAAAGAAAAGGCACTCGATAACCTTCATCGAAAGAGAGACAATGAACGTCTTTTAAAGCATTCCACATATAATCTTTGATGCGGTTCCATCATTTGATCGCCATATAAGGTCTCATTACACCATCATTCCTCCGATATACCTTAACCTTACTTATATGAAGAAGATATAATAATTATCAATAAATTATATATATATATATATATATATATATATATATATATATATATATATATATATATATATATATATATATATAATATAATTATCAATAAATTATATATATATATATATATATATATATATATATATGTAGGGGATGATGATGATGATGATGATGATGATGTCTGTCTGTCTGTTCCTTTATACATACCTAAACGGTATATATATATCGAGAGAGAGAGAGAGAGAGAGAGAGAGAGAGAGAGAGAGAGAGAGAGAGATTGATTTGAACCTTGTATTGCACAATATGTCGGAATACAGGCATCCATTTCTATACTATTTTCCCGTTTCTTCTTTACATCCTTTACACAATTTAGCTTCTTTCACTCATAGCCGCGGTTTACACTTTGACGTCATTGTTGCAGTTGTTTGGTTGTCAAATACCGTTGTTACAACTACTTTTACGGGGAAGATTTCATTAAATTAAAATGACCCGTAATGACCGTAAGATGGAAATTCCATGCAGAGAACATTCCCCGAAGATGAGTAATGCGTGTCTCTTTTGAATATTAAGAATATATATGTATGAATTCAAGAATATTGAATTTTGTTCATGTTTAATTAGGTCTTCAAGTCAATTTGTAGAAGTAAAATGGAGAAAAACACATTTTCACATCGAATCTGATTACATTGCAGTAAATTTTTGTATACATGCATACATATATATATATGTATATAGAGAGAGAGAGAGAGAGAGAGAGAGAGAGAGAGAGAGAGAGAGAGAGAGAGAGAGAGAGAGAGAGATGGCTGTTCACGAGTCAGATATATAGTTACAGTATATACTGTACAGTGTACAGTATACTCAGAAAATCTTCGTTTTTACGATATTTACATGTCCTTCATCCGTTTTTATTTTGCTTTTAACTAAGCTATTAAGAATAGTACTTTCTATTTCTGCAACAAAAATTTATCTCCTCTTAATACTTCAAAACAAAATGATTCGTGTACGTGTTTTGAATAAAATATTCCATGTTTATGTTCTTATTTGAAAGTCAACTTCTTCGGGTCTTCTGACCTTCTTCTTCTTCTTCTTCTTTTCTTCTTCTTCTTCTTCTATATACAGTTTCTAGGATCAGTCCAAATCCGATTCATTAACTTTATCCTTCTCTTACCGAGATTTGTTGAAGGAGAGAGTTGTTCTTTCTTCAAAGAAGATGCCCTTATGTGACATCTTTGAAACGCGAAGTTATATACTGTGAGTCTTCTACGTTTTCTTAATGAAAGGGAGTTAATCCGTATGATGCCTTAACGCTCTCTAATTAATTATTATTGTAATATATCGTGTCATCTTCATATAGGGTGGCACTGAGTGCCACTATTTACGTAATGAAAGGAACAAACAACTTCAAAGATGTACTTCATTTTAAGACATTTATTTGTTGAAATCATACTAAAAGCGCAATAACTTATGATATATATATATATATATATATATATATATATATATGTGTGTGTGTGTGTGTGTGTGTGTGTGTGTGTGTGTGTGTGACGATTTCACCGCCCTCCGAAAGGTGTAGTTAGTTTCACATCTTTTGCGATACAGGAGGGGAAGGATTGGGTTGCGAATCCATCCTTTTTTTCATTTTTCCCTACAAAAGGCAAGAATACCCTCTCGGACGTGGGCGCCGCCACTGCCGGGGCCGCCCACGTAAAAGCAGGCAGGCATGTGTGAGTGTGTGGAAAGTAAGAGGGATAAATGTGCACGCTTTACTTTCTGCCTTTTCTCCTTTTCACTAACTTCTATTCTTTAAATCCGGGTTGTTTTCTGCCTTCTCACTCCAAATCCTTGGGAAATGAAATTTTCGAATCGAAAAAAAAATATATATATACACACAGTATATATAATATATATATATATATATATAATTTTTTTTGAGAGAGAGAGAGAGAGAGAGAGAGAGAGAGAGAGAGAGAGAGAGAGAGAGAGAGAATGTTACAAAGAATTACAAGGACAAGAGGAAGCCTCAAAGACCTTTCAATCCACTCTGGGAGGTTCCAGTTATTAAACTGTTCATTTTTTAACTATTCTAGCAGTAGGAGAAAAGTAGATAGAGAAGTATAAGGCTCTCTCCCCACCCTCCGCTCCCTCCCCGCCAGAGGCGGCTAATGAAAAAGGTTAAAAAAATACCTTGACCCTGGAAAAGCAACCAAGGAAATTTTACAGGAAAGAGGAGAATATATAAGCTAGCTCTACAATTCATGCACACAGAGATCATACACTAAATAGCACCGCTGTGTAAACTAATCAATAATATGCTTGTGCCGATCGCACATCAACCACTTGGTATCGTCACAAAAACCTCGAAAATATGGAAACAAGAATTAAGAACAGAAATCAGATTTTCCACACCTTGCCCTCACCCGTCACATGCATCCAGCCAACCAAAAGAAAAAATGTGTCGGTAGAAATGCAACTTTACCACACCTAATCTATGCCATGTATTTTTTAATATTTTTGTTATGAAAATATTTTTCTACTCTATTCTTGGACATATTAACAAGGCATGCAAGTGTGTGAGCGAGTTTTCTGTGATTGGATGTCTGTCCTGTGTCTGTGTTTACCAACTCTTTGAATTTCGCCGAGTTTCATCTTGGGTCTCCCGCCATGAAAGGTGTTTATGCAGCAAGTGATATAATGGATCGTTCATACTTCGCGATGTTGTGCCACCACGAGAGTAGAGAAAGTCTTCCCGGCGAAGAATATCAGTGGGAGTTCCCTGTATCTATCCCCGTGTACTTGTTCCTTATGGAGAATGAAAGTGTTTCGTGGGTGACACCCGTTGTTGCAACGGCTAATTCAAGAGTCTCCCATTTAGAGGTGTTTATGAGGCAAGTGATAAAAAATGAGTTGCTCGATGGTTGATCATGCTATGTGAGGCACAATCAACCAGAGTAACCAAAGTATAGTTGGGTTAGCCATTTGCTGGCCAATAAGTAAACCGTTAACCATATACTGTATTTTGAGTTGTTTTAACCGGGATTTTTTCTCCGTGTATTCAGACGAGTATATATTATAAAACATATCATATATTGCCCATGTAGTATTGAGAATATCTTTTACCATTACAGAACGACTTGACTTCTATATTTAGACTCGCTTATAGGATCAAGCAATTTCATAGGCTCCATAAAACTGATTGATACAAAATCGTGACTTAAATAACTTTATCAGTGGGTGACAAAAAATGAAGGTTCTCCTATTGTCACATACGAACAAACCAAATTTTAAATTTGCCAGGCCTTCATTTAAAATGTATTGCATAAATAGAGCTAGAAAATCGTTTCGTGGATATTTGGTTTAGTTAAAGAATGTTAATTTAACTTTGTTCAAGATTCGAAATTAACAGTTTTTCTAAAACATACTGGAAAATTTTTAAAACCTCAGGTGTATATACTGTAATTAAATAATCTCACGCATGAGTTTCACTGCATTAAAAATCTCTCTCTCTCTCTCTCTCTCTCTCTCTCTCTCAAATTATATGTGCCAAGGAAGTGTCAACAAGCTGATTCATAGCTTAAAAGCTTAAGAGAGAAATCTAATACTGTACTTGAACTTGTAAAGAAAAAAAACAACTCTAATTCACTTCATCCGTTTTAAAATCGAACTCTGCTTTCCCCGTCCACATGGTTGTGCACATTGCGTCCCACTCATTATCACTCATTGCTTATGAAGTTGAAAAAAAGTGTACCGAAAGTGAATTTGCTTGCAAATAATCACTCCATTGTTGAATTTTCTTCTCTTATGCTTGAAATCACTGAAAGCAGAAACTGATACACAAATGGTTTTAGAACTTGAATAACTCCTTCATAGCACACATTTTAAAGGTTTTGTAAATTTTATAAAAAAAAAATATATATATATATATATATATATATATGTGTGTGTGTGTGTGTGTAGTTGTAGTCACAGTCAGTTTTTAGAAATCCGTGTTGATTTACAAAATTAGATCTGAGATTGGATTTATAGTTACTGTATAACCAATTATTATTTATTTTATTTATTTTTCAGACCTAATTTTTAGTTTTTAAATTTATTATTGTTTGGTTAATCGTATCGTTTATTACCTTCATGAATACTGTACATTTTTATGGTTTTATCTCCTGACAAAACTTATCATTATGACATTATATTAATTATCAATTCACAAAGCAATTTTCCATTTGGACGATAATGGATTAATTCGCTGTGACTTTGGAGTGTTTTTGTAGTGAAAACTCTTTCTTGTTAGTAAGGAAATTTGTATGAAAATTTTCAACGTGCTAAAATGTTTCTATTCGATGGATGTACCAATTATGGATTTCGGCGAACGAGATTTTACAGCAGATATACTAACACCCTACCACAATGTTTTCCAACTGGGGGTGCCTCCTAGGGGTGCCTCCTGGAGATGCCGCGAAATTTGATGAAAATGACGGAAATAAGTAATTGAAGATTGAAAAGTTATTGAACACATGAAAATTCCAAAATGAAACGAAACATTCGCCATTTATTATTACGTCCATATGGAAACTGTATACGATTAGTTTGAATTTAGTTGGTGTTGGGTGGTGGTGGCGGGAAATCTGGATAATGAACAGTGGGAAACGAAAAACCTTCACGGTCCGAGAAGCAAAGACATATGACATTGGGGTGCCTTGAGCCAGAAAATCACCCTGTCGATTCCAATAAAATATAATGATAATGATAATGATAAACTTTATTGGCAGGAAACAAATCCCATAAATGAAAAAATATAAAATGTAACATCCATGACCCATAAGGGCATATCATACTTTGGGTTCAGGGTTGAAATTTTGGAAAAACAAAGTGGCTAATATGCATTCCTATGTAAATATTAATTCTAAGATGGATTTATTATTTGCAACTTTTCCGAAAAATCCCATTTTCATGGTCAAAATCGCGATTTTCTGATTTGAAGGCTGCCTAACGCAGCCTCAGGGCACCCAAACCAAAGCGCGCAGCTGTTCTGCATATGATTTAGTCTAAAAGCTGCTTTTCTGACCTCATCCTTGCTTTCTTGCGTGTTTCAACACCTCTGGGTGCTGAAAAAATGTTTAGATTTCACGTGAAACTTAAGAATTTTAAGTTTTTCTTCAAAGAATAGGCGCGGCTCACCAGCTCTACTCTGATCGAGTAGCGGGAGACTTGCCACCTCCACGTGTAGGTTTACACGCCTGTTCTTCCTGGATCCCTGAAAAGCGTGGCCTCATAAGATATTATATTATGATCTTATGAGGACTTCCAGCTCTTATGAGCATTAACGATGGCTTCAGCCTCTTCATCAGCCACTCGAACCTGAAAAGCTCTTAAGTATGTCCTGCTTCGATCTGAACACTGGGAGCAT
Organism: Bathynomus jamesi; assembly: GCA_023014485.1. Classification (NCBI taxonomy): domain Eukaryota; kingdom Metazoa; phylum Arthropoda; class Malacostraca; order Isopoda; family Cirolanidae; genus Bathynomus; species Bathynomus jamesi. The sequence continues at coordinate 383,870 of JAJOZX010003235.1, read as the reverse complement.
TTCTCGATGGTCTATCCTGGCTCTCACCCACCCATCTCTCCTCTCGTGACCGTACACAGCTTGGGAAGCAGTTGAGACTTCCTGTACAGCTCTCTCGTAGGACTGAGTATGAACAGAGAAAGCGTCCACTTTGAGTGGAGTTTTCCTAAGATCCTCGAGCTCAGTCAAGGTCATCTTGCAGGTGAAAATAGGCTCGTAAATATTCTCTGATTCCCAGTTGATGAGATCCTCAGGTGAAGTGGCTTGCAGATTGACTTTGGGATTTTTATGGGGCCTCACTGTCGTATCACCAAAGTCTCTTCCTTCTCTGATCTTCTCTATCTGGCTCACAGCAAAAGCTCTCTGATGCTCATCCTCACTGCACAGGAATGAAGCCAGGATGTTCTCAGGATGTGCGTGGTAAGCTCCTCTTATCACTGCAGCAGAGATGATGTTCCTGACCTCGGTAGTCTGGTTCCTCAGCAGCCTCAGGCTTGAAAAAACGTGTGCAGGACCAAATTTGAGGTGGTGCTTCACTTTGATGTCGTAGTACATTTTGAAGTAGAAGTTAAGGCAGAACTTCACGAGGACCTCGAGCCTCCTCAACACCTCCCCCTTCAGTCCGTGCTCCCTCATCCACAACAGCAAGATGGCCTGTGCAGTAGTGAGCCACCTGGATTGGTTCAGAGGTCCGCACTTGAGACCAGCCAACTGTGGACTGAGACTTCCAGACTTGATGGCTTTGATCAGAAGATAGCAGTTGTGCTGGTCTGTGGAGAGAGATTTGACTATCTCTACTGGCAGCTCTATGATATCTTCAGTTCCTTCCACTGGTTTGAAGTTGAAGTTGACCTCAAGTTCATTCACTTTCTCAAGAAGTTTTCCAATAGGCCCACTGAAGCCTGACCGGGGAGTTACAGGGCCGTCCAGCTTGATGATTAAGTGCCTCAGGGGAGCTCGTTCACATGGAGCTGACAGATCATCCAGTGGCACTTGCGACCCAGCATCTTCTCCAATAGGGCTATGGCGCCTCCAGACCACCCCGTGTTGGTGTTGGTAGAGTCTCCTTCAATCATTACAAGGCTCTCGTCAGCTCCGTGATCCAGAAGCCACTCATGCAGGCCCTGAGCGATCTTATGAGCAGGCTTTTCTCCTTCCTCAGGTTCCTCGGGAGTGAAATGGAAGAGGTACTTTCCTTGAGGCTCCCACGTGATAGTGTAATGCTCCTCGATCACTTTGCCAGGATGAAATCTCCCTGTCACTTCGTCATATTTCAACACCTTTGTGTTCCTATCCTGCTTGCCATCAAAGAATATCCCAGAGATCTTCTCCTCCTCTGACCTCTGCGTGAGAGCTTCAACTGATGAAGCCATTACTTCCTCCTTGGCCCTCCAGACTTTCATGCCATCTTTGGCCAAGTAAGCCTTGTCTTTGGAAAGATGACCGGCCTTGATGAGGTCGTTCAGGAAGCCAATAGTAACTGCAGCTGCCGGAACACTTGCCACCCTGTACCTCAAAGCTGCTGAAGCTGTCCCTTGGATCTTCATGTAGTTTCGTGTAGCAGAAGTTGGAGTTTTGGCAGGTACTTCAGCGGGAACGTCCATAGGAGCTTCAGTAGCCTCAGCATTGCCAGAGGCTTCTTTTGCAGCTTCTTCCAAGTTTGGCGCTTCTTCCTCCTCAAAGTCTTTCATGAGAAGCTCCTCATTAGTAGCCTCCTCTTTCTTCTTCCTCTTCACAGCAGAAGCTTCTTCAGCCTCCTTCCTCTTCGCTGCTTTGATCTGTCTCCTGCTGTCTTCGAAGTCTACAGAAGACATCTGGATTCCTGAAGCTTCAGAAGTCTTCACTCTCTGGTAGTGCAGCCACTGAAGGTCCAGTTTAGGAATCTTCACCTCCAAAGGACGGTTACAGTTCACATGGGCCTTGAGGGAGCATCCTGAGCATCCTGAGCATCCACTCCCCTCTAAGCCGCACAAGAAGATCTGATGCTTGCAAACGCAGACTTCACAGAGTTTATCCAGATCAGCCATCCTCTTCTCCTGGGTAGCAGACTTAACTCTCCCTTTCACATCGTCTGTCATCTCCTTCCATTTCAACAAGATCTTATATGAGAGCGATTTTTCTGTGATTGTCACCAGGCGGGGAGAACTTTACATTCGACTTCCTCCACTGAGTCATCACGAGTGAAGCCAGCTCGTCAGTCATCTCTCGGATAGGGTATTTAGACCTTTGGATGTCATGAATGAGGAACTTTTCCTCCTGCAGACGAATCCCTCTGAAGAACGGCTCTCCAAGTCGGCACCTTGCTGGGAATGAAATCCTTCCCCGGGCCCACAACATCCGAGAGCTTTGAACCTGACATTTTCCTGGTTTTGGGGGCAGATTCGGTAATCACGTCTAGTCGGTGCTTATTCTCGCTCTTGTCCAATCTGTAACAAATCATATCAGTATGTTTAGTGTTCTTTCGCCATAAATATAGACAAGGAATATAATTTTTGGTCATAATCAGGGTTGCCAACCGGCATTTTTAATTACCAAATTAACCTAAATTTGGTAATGAATATTTATTTTGGTAATAGAAAACTGAATTTGGCATTGCAAATTTAACTTAAAATTCGTAATAATGGTGTAACATAAGCTTAACCCTTTGTTATTCAGTACCATTTAATTTTAGCGTAGGTTCAATTTTTACTTGAAATATGCCTAGGAGGTATATATAAGCATTTTTAGCAATCTTTTTTTGTAAGAACATTTCTAAATGAAATAATTTATGTGTCCATTAGTCAACAAAGGTCTAATAAGGTAATTAGTGGGTGGTAGTTAGTACTCTCTCTCTCTCTCTCTCTCTCTCTCTCTCTCTCTCTCTCTCTCTCTCTCTCTCTCTCTCTCTATATATATATATATATATATATATATATAATATATATATAATATATATATAATATATAATATATATATATATATAATTATATATATATATATATATATATATATATATATATATATATATTTATATATATAACAGTACATAAAAACAATCGTAATGAAAAATTCACGTCATGTATCCAATTGGACACATGTGTTATCATAGACAGAAATTTACCCCATGAAAACTTTGTGTCCATTTCGAAACGAACTTTGAATAAAGTCTTTTCTTCACAGTTATTAAAAATATTACTTAAACAAAGTAAACAGGGAGCTTCCTTAATACTTCTAGAATGAAATTATAGTCAAAACAAATAAAATAATGGTGATTAAACTTAGGAAAATTACAAAAAACACTTACCGAAAAAAATGGCGTCCACTCACTTCTACTTCACAATTATAACTGGCGTAATTGCTCAGAGCCATCTAATGAGAGAATGTTGAACTTCGCCTTCTGCGTCCAAATGGTTACAAAGATTCAAATGGAGTAGATTTTTTCTTATGTATGTATGTATGTATTAAACCTGTGTAAGAGTTAAGCAAAGTTAATGTGTCTAAATGGCAACAAATTACGACAAAGGGTTAAAAATATGAGGTTGTGTTCAATTGAATATTCGGTATTTCAACATAGAAGAGAAAACCGCAATTTTGAACATGATGACGCGATTTTTGGGAAAAGTTGCAGAAAAGAACCCCCTTTAGAATTAAATTTTACATAAAAATACATATTAGCCAGAGTGAAATTCGGACTCGGAAAAGTATGATATGCCCTAATGGCCATTAATGTCAACGGTCGTGTTTTTTCGGTGGATGGTCTAAGCGAAGACCGTGCCACTAGTGAGAAGACTGCATACACCTTTAACGGATGCTGGTAGCATGGATGCCAGCGTCCTCAATGTGGAATCGTAGGAGATATCCATGGTAGATCTCCTGCTGACAATCTCGCATTGACCCGCACCCGCGGCCAACTTATAAGCTCCCAGTTCACTAACAAGGTCTTGTGGGAGCACGAATATGATGAGCGGATGGAGACAGATGGACAGTACCGCAAAGAAATAAACACCATCAAGCGCTCAATGGTGCTGGATCCTCTCAAATGCGGTGATAGTTTGTTTGGAGGGCGCACAAACCCATTCAAACTATACTTTCCACTTACGGAGGGTGTGAAACTCCATTACTACGACTTCATTTCTTTATACCCCTACGTGATGAAGAACAATCCGTACCCCGTAGGAGCACCTGAAAAACTGGTGGGCCCCGCCCTGCCTACCATCGAAGAGTTCTCAGCTAATTTGAACGAGAACTATTTCGGCCTTTCTTTTGTAGATGTGCTCCCCCCCCCCGTCGCGATTTATGGATGCCAATCTTACCCGTCGTTATAGATCACAAGCTCATGTTTCCCCTGTGCGTGAAGTGCGCAGGGAGAACAATGGGGCATGCAATCACAACTAACCAGAGGAAGATCAGAGGGGTATATACAAGTCCTGAGCTATCCCTAGTCGTTCATCACGGTTACAGAATATTGAAGATCTATGAGGTGTGGAGGTTTCAGAAGCTCCGCAACCTTTTCACACCATATATAAACACTTTTTTGAAGTATAAGGTAGAAGCATCAGGGTACCCGCGAGGAGTCGAGACCGAAAATGAAAAACCGGCGTATATTCAACGCTACTGCAATGGTGAAGGGATACAACTTGAGCGAGACCAAATTGCGAAGAACCCTGGCAAGCGCTTTAGTGCAAAGTTGTGCCTAAATAGTCTTTGGGGGAAATTTGCTCAGAATACAGACGAAGGGAACATCCACCTAGCCCAAAGTTATAACGAGGTGTGGGATTACGTCAACGCTCCCGATAAAGAGGTCATTTTAATCGTGAATGTGGGTAATACGTACATAATAAAGTACAACAGAACCGAATTGGCTACAGATACATCACGTGTCGCAAACATACCTGTAGCCAGTTTCACAACAGCATACGCCCGCATCAAACTTTGGAGTCTACTGCATTCTCTTGGACGGAGGGTTCTGTACTCAGATACAGATAGTGTGATATTTACGGAGAGGGAAGGTGAATACATGCCACCTGTTGGGGAATTCCTCGGAGAGTTGACTGACGAGATCAATGATGAGTATGGAGATAGCGCCTAGGCTGATTCTTTTGTCTCAACAGGCCCAAAAACTTACCGGGTACGGGTGAGAGTGGGGGAGGAAATGAGATATATCGTGAAGACGAAAAGCATCACGCTTAACTAGGCAAACCGGCGGATCGTCAACTTTGATTCGCTGAAGAAGCTAGTGAACTTAGAAGATGAGGGTGGCAAACCACCCCAACTGACTGTAGGGACTCACAATTTTCGGGCACAGAAGCTGGGGGGCGTGAAGGAACTTAGTGGCACGAAAGTGTATCGTAACACATATAGGAAACGTTACCAGGTGCGTAGCACCTACGATACTGTTCCCTTTGAATACCGCGAGGCGTGAATATTGCTGTCATGTTATTGTTGTCATGTTTACTTGTTGACGAAATTTTAGTTTATTTATTTTTCTATTTATTACACGTATTTGTTTCAGTTATGGTGCATGAATATTTTTTATTTATATATATATCATGAATTAGAGACTATTTACTTGTTGACGATGTTTTACAGTTTAGTAATTTTTCTATTTAAAATAAATCACGTTTCAGTTAGCGTTTCAGTTTCACTTTTGTGTGTGTGTGTGTGTGTGTGTGTGTGTGTACATGAAAAACTCTAAGCACCACCCACTGCATGTTGCTGCCCAATAAAATGAGTCACGTGACTCATGCTGCTAATCGGGAAATATCTCCTTCCTGCGTACTCAGGAAGAAAAAAACGATGGCTTCCAATGATGTTGCATACTGTACATTCCTGAAGCGGTACTCACTAAAATCTACAGATGTGGTGAACACCCAAAGAATTTCTAGTCATCCCTCCTTTGATTCTTTTAAGACCACATTAATTCGTGCGAAGCATGAGGAGCATGACGTCCAAATACTCTATGGTTATTCCGGCGAGGTCATTGCGGGGTTTCGCAGTACAAACGATGTAATGGATTATACTGCAGGACTAAACTGCACTAGAGCTTTCATATATCGTGAAGTGAATGAAGCCACGCTTGCAGAAAAGAAGCAAAGGGTCTGGGTTGTGAACCTTGTTGATGATTGGTGTGACAGGAGATATTACGCCATGTTACATCACACAGAGTACGCGTATACTGGGGGCTGTGAATGTAAATCTTGTGGTTATGGACAGTTTGAAATATTTCTACCACTACATCCATGTATATTATGATGAGGTGCGCAGTGAAGTTGTAGCTAAAGGCTTGTGCGAGTTTTTAGTAGAGTTTAGGGACGAGTATAGTTTGTCCAGCAGAAAGGACAAGTACGGACACATGTTTCTATCAAGTAGATCGCCAGAGTGTTATTAAAATGTGCATAGTTCGAGAAAGTAC
>JAJOZX010003235.1:295000-375000 GCA_023014485.1 Bathynomus jamesi | reverse complement strand
GAAGTATTTGCTTGAATCTGTAAAGCTGTGTGCTCAGGTAAATGCTCTCAGGATTTGTCTGCAAAAATCCAGGAACTTTATCTCATGCAAGGTGGATAACTACACCAAATCGAATTCTACGCTTATACATTGCTGAAGATAAACCATCAGAGAACCTTCGTGGATTACCAACATTTGTAATGAAGGTTTATGCTCCAATGTGGTTTACCATTAAATCAAAATCTTCATGCACAGAAGGAGGAAGACATGTCTGGGAAACCATTTCAAGTTCAAGATACCTTCCACTTGAGCTGAGAAACGTTGTGGATTCTTCAATACAACGCAACGCTTATTTTGCTCACCCAGAGAACCTATTGCTCTCCATGATCACCGATGATCAGGAACACATCAGAGAGCTGGCAATTCGAAGAATTATGCTTGCAAGAAGCAAAACACAAAAGGAAATCCGAAAGTTTACAATACCAAGGCTGAACTTTGGAGCAAAAGAATACATTGATCTTATTAACTGGAAAGAAGAAGAGCGATTAAGTCCTCCGCTTTTGCAGCAATTAACGGAGAAGGAATTGAGAGAGCTCGCTTCCAAACAGTCAGATTTTGGAGGCATACTTGGGATGCCATGTCACACACAGGCCGTAGAAAGATGTATTAGGCTAGTAACAGAAGCAGCAGCTACAGTTTGTGGAAAAGAACGAAGGGATGGATTTATTCGAGTTAGATTGGAATCAAGAAACATAATGCCATTTTTCAATACTAAATCACAACATAGTTCGATAAGCAGGAAAAGGAAAAAGTCTTAGACAAAAGTGCATAATAAGGTTGGGTGGTTGAGATGGGCTAGGCTGGAACTCGATGTGCAGCTACCTCAACGTGGTGAGTTCTGTGTACTTTGTTTATTTATAATATATATATATATATATATATATATATATATATATATAATACACACACAAAGTAGCGGAATGCTGCCAGAAATGTTCAAATTAGGAAGCAAGTTTTTGCCCTCGCTGGGGACCCTGAACAATTAATTCAAGGGACATCAAATTTTGAGTGAACATTGACAGTAGCTCGTTGACAACTTTTGCAGGTATTCCAATTCGATATTTGAAAAAAAAAATTCTTGGTCCATTTTTACTCTACCCTAAATATATATTATATATATATATATATAATATATATATATATATATTATATATATATATATACCTAAGGTATACCTAAGGTACCTAAGGTACCTAAGTGCCAAAATTAAAATTCGCCAGAAATCGCCTCCAAAGTTCAGCAATATTCTCGCAATAGTATCTCTGTTATTAATTGAGCTAGAACGTTCATTTTTGGCTAAATTAGAGTTCTAAGTATGCTAATGAAGATGTTAATGAGTTTTTGGAATAGATTTTCATATTTTATATTTTATATGTATATTATTTTAATTTTTTGATTTTCTTATTATGCCGAACTTTGGGTGCGATTTCTGGCACAGAATGATTCCATTGATTTTTCATCACTATCAATAGCACGGTGAGACATTGCTGCAAACGTTGATAATAGTTAGAAGCCGGGTGAATAGAATAATCCATGCAATATTCAGCAATATGAGTACGAACACAGGACGCCTGCTAACAGCAACGCGAGTCTTAAGGTACTGGCGGGATGTTTGTGTCGTGTCCCTCTCGGCGCGTGGAGCGGGTGGCCAATCAGAAAGCAGAGCGGCGTGGCTGCCATGTTTTCATTGGCTCGCGCTCCTCCTGCTGTTCCCGCCCAGCCCAGCTGGCGATAGAGGTGAAAAAAGTAGTTCTCTTCATAAGGTTTTCAACCATACTTCTAGTGTCGTAAGGTTATTATACAAGCGTCGTTCTTTACGTTAATTATACTGCGTGTTTGCAGTTAAAAATATATATATATATATATATATATATATATATATATAATATATATATATATATATATATATATATATATATATATAAGAAGCTTTTCTATATATGCATATACACCCCACAATTTAGCCCTGTTCAAAAATCAACTTTTCTTATTTTCATAGGTTTCTGTACTTTTTCCCATGCTTTTTGACCTGAAAAGGCCGAAAATCACAACCATTTTGACCTAGGTTGTTGGGAAGCATTGCCGCATGGAGCTTTAAGTTTTCTGCCTTGAAATCGGCCAAAAGCACCAGTTCCGGGGTCCCTTGAATCATGTTTTGCACTATAACTTTTTATCTAAACAAGATAGAGCAACAAAATAGGCACCAAATTAAATTGTTTTTAATCCTCTTTCTAACTTATACAATTATGATAATCTTGGAACAAGAAATGGCACATTGGTACATACAAAGATTTCAGAAATATCACAAAATTCGTTTTCTCACACTCAAGGCAGACAAGGCGCCTTATTCATGACACAAATTTGAGATTAACATTTTGTCACAAGTCTAATCGATCAAGAAGTGAAAGCATTACATGATGATTAATTTCATAATGACATTTACACAGTCAGTTGTTGAGAGTTTGTTTCTTGAAGCTGTCAAAGCGGCGTCTGTTGAACTCCACAACTTGAAGGAGATAGTCCCTTTGCTTGGCATCTGTTGTTATGACATTTGCAAAGTCGCTCATCATCTTGACACCACGTTCAGCAATGTCATTCACCGCTTTCAGATTCTTAACATAGTCTAACGCTTTTCTGTAGTCCTCATTCTGTGGCCAAGACGTGACAGGTTCCAGAAGCCACTCGGATCCAATGTTCAGTGTGTCCAGCAGGAAATGTGATTCTGGGCCAATGAGATCAACCAGGGTGGTCTTAGCTGTGACTCTCTGGAATAGAGGCTTTCCTGTTCTGAAGCTGTCTGGCTTCTCAGTGGCATGTAACTGGGCAGCAATGTCGTGCTTCAATGTGTCACCCAATCTACTGCTGAACAGGGCAAATGGCACGACTTCCTGCGTCAGGTACCATTTGTGGTTTTCCATCTTATTAAGTACTGCATCAGCAAGCTCTGGGTCAGTTTTCTTGTACTTCAACATGTCCTGGATTAGACTTAGATCATTCACGGGAGCATCTGCAGCAGACATTGACATCATCCATACAGGAGTGTAGAACAGCGCAAGGAAGGTGTTGAGTCTTTCCAGCTTTGATACAGTGTCTTCGTCGTACTCAAGTTGATCTGCAAACATCAGCATTTTCATGGAGAACAGGTTTCTGGCCATCATCTGGCCTGATGAATGGCGCCTGGTCGACTCCAGTGAATACCTCGAGGAGGCGTTCCTCCAAGAACAATGACTGTCAGTTCAGCCATTTCCCTGTAGTCGGCTCTTGGAAGCCTTTCTGCTGTTAGAATGTCTTGGAGTATTTCTTCACTGTTCTTCTTCTTTTCCTTCAGCCATTTGCTGTTGATAGCCAGCATCTTTGGGTTTTCCTTGGACAAGTCCGTCCAAACATCCTTCAGATGCTCAAACCAGGGATTATCTGGCCCCTTCACCTTCCCAAACAGCTTCTCCCAAACTGCTCCTACTAGGATTTCCAGGATGTGATGTCGACAGGCCAGATAAAACACCTTTTTGTTCAGCATTTTCTCTAGCAGTTTGGCAGCTCCTCTGTGAACTCCACTGTTACTGGATGTAGTGTCAAAAACAAGGGCAGTAACATTATCCGTAAGTTCCCATGTCTCCAGTAAATCCATTGAAGCCTCAGCCTGAGCTGTGCCAGAAGAATTGTCGATGACAGGTACTCCCAATAACTTTCCTTCAGTGTATGAAGGTGGACCAGACACTAGCACAGCTAAAGTCTCTGAGGTACTTCCAGGTTCACTGCCCAAGACATCTTTGAGCAACTTTCCATCCCAGTGTAAGGCAGCGTACTGTGGGGGGTTTTCACAAAACTTGGACATGTGACTCTGGCTGATATTATACCTGGACAGCATTCTGTTGCGACGTGTTGTTGAGGTTGAGATGACGAAGTTATCCAGATCAGCCCCTCCAGCTTTCAAGGTGGCAGAAACCATGGCAGTAACTTGATTGTCTGATAAACCAAGACGATCAGCTGTATTGCAGATGACATCACATTCCATGACCTTCCTTGGAAACGTCAAAGTCACACTAGTCACAGGACGAGGCTGATGGTAATCCATGTCCTCTGTGTTAGCGTCGTTGTCAGTTGAGTCACCCCAGGTAATGTCATCCACATGAACAATTGCCTCTTGTTCTGCTGCAGCTGTAAAATAGTACAGCATGTTAAGACAGTAATTGTTAAGTACATGCTAAATATCGCAATGGAGTAAAACTTAAAACTTTTTGTAACGTTCAAAGTAATTAGTTTTACCTTGTTCTTGTCTATGCTGCAGTCTTTCATTCCTCGCTGCTTGCTGCAGGGATCTTGTCTCAAAAATCTTGTCATGACCAGACATATGACCTTTCCTCTCAGTCTTTTGGTCTTCGTAGAACCTGATATCCTCATCTTTCTTCTCTCTGGATAACAGTCTGTTGTTCTGTATTTCCTGGATTGCATCTGGAGCTCCTATATCGAACAGGCTGTCTAATTCCAGCATAAATGCTCCTCTTTTTCCTCCAGGGTTACTTGCTCTTCCTTTGCTTTTCACCAGAGCACGATGTTTCTCATGTAGTTTCACGAAGAGCTTCATTGCGTTGTACTTGGTCATTGTCTTGATCCTAGCCATCTGCCAGAATGAGATGATAGATTCAACTGTTTCATATGCAAGGTTTTGAACCATGGGCCTCCCTGCATTTTCCGGTAAATTCTGAAGATTAAGGAAATACTGGAACGCCTGTCTGTTGGTGGGAAGCTGGGAACCACTGATAAAAGCTGAAGGGTATCCAACCAGGAAAGTTTCAGTGAGAGATCTGGTAGATGGCCCAGGTGACACCTGCCTGTGGACAGTACGTGGAGGCAGGGATGGGGAGTCGGCCAAAAACAACCGACTCCCGACTCCCGACTCTTTCCTTATCATGCTGATCTACAACCTTATAAATATTGGGATGTTTGTTTCGTAGATGGCGTTTCAAGTTTGAGGCTCTAGTTGGAGCATTAGCATGTTTCCCAGTGTAAGCACTAATTTTTGCATTACACTCTTTACCATCCTTTTCTACTTGACAAATAAAAATACTTTCATCCTCATTTAGCTTAAAATATTGAAAGACTGCTGATTTTCCACTAGGCCCACGACTCATTACTAATAGGGGCTAATTAAATTAATAATTAATATATTGCTAATTTTTATATGGTACCTAGTATCCTAAAATAGAAATATGAAATTCATTTGCTAAGATTTACCAGGACAATAAATCAAATGTGGAAATGTGAATCTAGAATTAGTTCAGGAAGATATTTATTTAGGGCAGAGTAGTATTCTGGTAAATTGTTGGCATATAGAAATTGAATCAAAGAGTCGGGAGTCGGTCGTTTTTACCGACTCCCGACTCCGACTCCCGACTCTTCAAAAAAGCCCCGACTCCCGACTCCCGACTCCGACTCCCCACCTCTGCGTGGAGGTTCTGAGATATCAACTGTGCGCTCACGGAGCTCCCTCAGCTCCTTGCTTAATGCTATTGTGAAGTTGTAACTTGTAGATGGTTTTCTAGATTCTGATTGAGTTTCGTTTTTCCTGAAAAATGATAGATAATTATTATTATTATTATTATTATTATTATTATTTTTATTTATTATTATTATTATTATTATTATTATTATTATTATTATTATTAATTTTATGCTCTTTCATTTGATACCTAATTTGTTGCTCTATCTTGTTTAGATCAAAAGTTAAAGTGCAAAACATAATTCAAGGGACCCCGGAATTGGCGCTTTGGCCGATTTCAAGGCAGAAAATTTAAAGCTCCATGCGGCAATGCTTCCCAACATCCTAGGTCAAAATAGTTGTGATTTTCGGCTTTTTCAGGTCAAAAAGCATGGGAAAATGTACAGAAACCTATGAAAATAAGAAAAAGTTGATTTTTGAACAGGCCTAACCCCACATATATATATTTTTTGTGGGCCTGAGCAACCCGGTCAGGTTAGCCCTTGGAGTTCAGATATATATATATAATTTGGGGGGAGAATGAAGGGGGTTCAAAAAACACTCTCATCATGTTGCAAGCAATGTTGCATTGCAGTTGCACTCGACCTTTTTGCGGTAGTACTACTTCTCATCACTGCTGGGCGGCGTCCTAACCGATCGAGCCACGAGACGCTCGTATACCGTAAATATAAATATAAATATAAAACTGATTCACTTAAAAACTAATTTGAAAAATAACATAAAATTAAACTCCAGAATTTTTTTTCGATCAACATCCGTCATCGAGTTAAAATCATAATTCTTCGATCTCTATAATTCCCAAATACTGTAATTAATTTCTGGATTTGGTGGTACCAGTTTGTTGAAGCGGACGAAATGTCCTTCGGAGTTGCTCTCTATCGGAAATAACTGTGGAAGATGCCAAATTTTCGAGGGCTTCAGTAGTTGGCGACAAACAGCGTGTTGGTAAAATTTTCAGTCTGGTTTAATTCATCATCGAAATAAATCTTCAAGGAAAGGAAATAATCTTTCTAAAATAAGAGTTACACCATACTTTTAATCCGAGTAATTAAATATCCAACATTGCAAGAAAATGTATTTTAAGATATTTTATCTTCATGGCAGGAATAAAATTGCATATTACTAAACTTTAGTATACTCGTATATATATATATATATATATATATATATATATTATAATATTTAGGAGAAATCCAATGACAAGGAGAAATGTAAATGCCATGAAAAGTCTTCTTTATTGCGCAATTGGCAAAATTTGTTGTTCGTCTCCTGTCCCCCTTTGCGAAAAATGTTTACACTATAAATAACTCGTTTGAATTCCAAAAAGAACTCCTGGGTAAAAACTTCGATTCAAAAAAGTTTTTTTCAGTTTTGATGTAAAGTCACTTTTCACAATGTACCTGTATCTGAAACTATTGCCATTATTTTAGATAGGGTTTTTAGCTCAGTTGATAATTTTCATGGTTTTTCATTGTCTCATTTGAAGGAACTTTTAGAATTGGTCTTCAAACAATGCTATTTCACTTTCAACAATAAGGTTTACCAACAAATTGATGGGGTAGGGATGGGATCACCAGTCGGACCGTTAGCAGCTGACTTTTTTATGACTCATTTAGAAAGTGTAATTTTTAGACAATCTCCCACTCATCTCAAGCCAATTTTCTATCGACGCTTCGTTGATGATTCGATAGCAGTCTTTGATAATGCGGTACAAGCGCAACAATTCCTTAACTTCCTAAATTCTTTGCACCCCAATATAACGTATACAATGGAAACTGAGCAAAATGGCTCCCTCCCCTTCTTAGATCTTTTAATTTCGAAAAACGGTGATTCTATTACTACATCAGTTTATAGGAAACCCACTTTCACTGGTTTGGGCATGAATTTTTTTAGTTTTACTGATTTCAACTATAAGATGTCTTGTATTAAAACTCTCCTGTTCAGAGGATATAATTTGACCTCTAATTTTACCTTACTTAATGATGAATTTAATAATCTAAGATCATACTTTACTAATAATAGTTTTCCTGTTCAATATGTAGACAAACTAATTAAGATCCTTCTTAAATAATGTTTATAGCCCTCAACTTCCATGTATTACAGTGCCGAAGGATATAAAATATTTCTTGGTACCTGAAATGGGTCCCTTGAATAAGGAATTTAAGCTTAAATTTACAAAATTGTTAAGGAAATTTTTTTATCATACTGATTTCCGCATCATATTTATTAATAAAACGTCTTTAGGTAGCTTTTTCTCAGCGAAGGATCGAACCCCTGACTCGTTGCGTAGCGGTGTTGTATATTTATTTACCTGCCCCAGGTGTCTCCTTGGGAATTACATCGGCAGCACTGTTCGCTCTCTCAGGGCTAGATTTTATTCGCATATGGGAATAAGTGGCCGAACAGGTAAAATTTTAAAAACTAAGGAAGCCTCGAGCATTCGTGAACATAGCATCAAATGCAAAATTGATGTCACTTTAGACAATTTTAAAATTCTTGGTTGTAATACTTGTCCCAACTCACTAAGAATTTTAGAATCCCTTTTCATTAAAGCATTGTCCCCTAGTCTGAATGTTGACTCATCGTCCGTCCCTCTCAATTTGCTATGATCCCTCCTCCTTCCCCAATTCCTTATAATCCCTCCTTCCCCTATCTCCCTCGCCATCCTTCGTTCCCGTTTCCTCTGCTCAAATTAGTCGGCCTCGGATACTGCTGTGTAAGGTAGATAGCTCCATTGTTCCAGTGTACTATTGGTAATTTTTCCAGTGTATTAATTTCACATTTACTACATGTATTTAAAAATAACTTCTTAATTTTTATATGTAAATCTGTATAACTTAGAACTTAACCCTCTTTTCTCAGTCTTTTAAAATTTGTCTTTACGAATAGGTTATAGAAATTTCTGTTTGTTTTTCATTCAATATTGATTTTAATTTCACATTGTTATTAAACAGCCTGAAGATGAGCGTATTGCTCGAAACGTTGCGCAATAAAGAAGACTTTTCATGGCATTTACATTTCTCCTTGTCATTGGATTTCTCCTAAATATTAAATTGAAGCTCTGTAGAAGCAACCCGCATAATTATATATATATATATATATATATATATATATACAGTATATATGATATATATATATATATATATATATATATATATATATATATATATATATATATATATATATAATTTAGTGGTGGACCGGATATCCGCGTCATTTTTAACATCCGCGTCCGCACTTCTGACTGCGGATGTTATGCGGATATTACCTCTAATAAATTATGCAATTTACAATTAAATTAGCTTATAATGCCCAGTCATGCACATTTCATGTAAAGTATTAATTATTAATGAACAAACAAATATACTGTATAAACCTCAAAATATAAATACCTGGTAACACAGAAACTTGAATGAAACTTGTTTCATTGAATTTTCTGTGGCTGAAACTCTTGAGAAAGTTATTATTTTTATCATAATGAAAACATTAATATTAATTTTAATTCTTATGCATTGTCTGCCATGATAGTAATATCACGGAATTTGAAAAATTATGTCATATATTCATAATTCTATATTATATTGATAGATTAACTAAATATCCGCATCCGCAGATGTTGAAATACTGACATCCCGTCCACCACTAAATTATATATATATATATTATATATATAATATATATATATATATATATATATATATATATATATATATATATATCAAAAGTGTCTTTTTGCATTCTCAAATGTAAAAGAAAAGGTAATGAAAACGAAATATGCTTAAAAAATGCTTTGAAAAGGATTGAAATGTAAATATGCGCTAAACAGAGTTCTTTTTATGTTTCCTAAGATGATATACATAAAGAAATTCATTGGAAGATTACCTTTTAAAGTCTTTATTCTCTTTAGATTGATGAAAACTGCTCCGGCGTTGAAAAAGTGTTCTGACAGACTTAGTAATATTTGCGAGGCCAATATAACGTCAACCTCGCTCAATACAATTTACTCTTATATAGACCAGTGTATGTCTGGGCATTTTAATTTATATCCTATTTTATATACTTTTCGGAAAATATTTGAAAAAAATATACGCACAACAATCACATATTGGTTTCAAACAATCAAAAGCCTTATACGGATAATCAATTTTCGGATCACCTGAAGATCAGGGCCCCCAGCCTTCGTTATTTAGCCTTATGAGGCTAACTAACGAAAATATCACGACCTAATCTAACCAATCGTTAGGTCAACTGTACGCCCATGTCTATTGGTTAGGTTAAGTCGTGATATTTTCGTTAGTTAGCTTTATAAGGCTAACTAACGAAGGCTGGGGGCCTGATCTTCAGGTGATCCCAGTTTTCCTTCCAATGAATGATTCATTATACGTAATACTTAATCATGCAGGAATTAGTACTATAAATAGTTCCTATAAATACTTCACTTATTGGTAGGAATTTTTAACATTTTATCAAGGGCTCTTTATACCGAATTATTTATTTTATGCGTTACTTAATAACAATAATGAAATTGATTACTGATAAATACTGAGTAATTCATTATCGCTTAGTTTTAACTTACCTGTAATTCATTTATTTCATTTACATTCATTTACTTTCAGTAAATATATGGATATACTAACAAAATAGCATCGAATTTAGGGTATCAAAATAATTTACTTCCTCTTATTTAAAGGGGAATATGAATCTGTAACTGAACATGGTCTAAAATCTGAATACGTTAGTTAGAGATGCAGAGACCTCGCCTCCATTGGCAGTCTTCTGTGAAAGTTACAAACATTTTGGCGCTATTCCGTTACTGTTCCGTAAGGATACATATACAATGGGTATAATATACGAAAATAACATTTAGTATTTACTTTTAATGTACTCTGCGGTAGTATATACATTTACACACATTATTCAATATACTATATAGTATATATATATACACGCATACTTCCATCCGTGGTTACGCTTGTATAGTTGTACAGTATATACGAATTACTGTCTCGCTTTCGTGGTACTGACGTTTCGTGAACCAGAGTAAACAATGGTCAGAATTATCTGCATTTTCCGTCCTAAGTCGAAACATGCCCAAGGGTTGGTGCCAATTGAATAAAACCCCTTTGTAAGCGAGCAATCTGTAGCGAAATCGACAACCAATTTTACAACCTCAAAATAAGTGGAATAAAGAATGGATGAATGTAGAGAGTCTCGCGTGTTGAGTTCTGTTTTCATCAGATACAAGCAACTAAATTGTTGCGGACAGCAGCATATAAAGCACAATTTTATGTAACGAAATGGATGGAAAGTATGATGAGCCTCGCGTAAATTACAAAGGATTCCGATCTCTTCTTTCCTCTTAAACAGGTTTACAATGAGAAAAATGTATCATATATGAAAGCCTGTATACCGTTATAAGTATACAACATATGATTTCAGAAGCATCTTAATGCATATATCCAGGGTTAAAAATGATATAGAATGTAATTTCGATATAAACATCTATTTTGTCAATTTTTTTCTTTATGTAGGAGATAACATCAATCACAGTGTCTTCTGAGAGCCCCAATAAGCCAATATCGTTCGTTTTTCCTCGATATATATATATATATATATATATGTGTGTGTGTGTGTGTGTGTGTGTTTAGACTTACTGTCATGTGTTGAATTTAAATATGAAATTTATAATTATTGTTTATTTTAAAATGTAATTACACGTAACTTATAATAATTGTTACTGATTATTTTAAAACGAAACAAAATTATACGTAATATGCAAAATGTTAATAAAAAAAATTTCTGCAGAATTATTTTAAAACGGAACCAAATTTATAGCCATTGGTTGTTGTCAATAAGTGCGAAAATTGTAGGTCTAACCGAATTTGAAATCTCCCGGCGGGTCAATCTCATTATGGGGTCTGTTAGAAGGAGTGTTTTTTTTGTAATTTATTAGTTCTCGCAGCGAAGTGGTGTGAAATCAATGTACTCGTTTTTCTTCCCCATTACCATTACTACGTTAATTAAATAAACAAGTTAAAATAGAGTTAAACGTTCTCATTTTAAAATTTCTTTCTTCGTTCAAAATGACTTCAGCCATGCAGCTTTACGTTTTGAATCATCAGAGTGTAAATCAGTTGAAAGAATGCGAATAAAGAACATTAATAAAAATAATAAAAAATAATAATTAGTGACGGTCATAAATGTTGGTGGCCCATATATATATATATATATATATATATATATAACCTCGTTGCTGTTCCGTGCGTTGGTCTCTCTCTTCACACGAAGGTCAAGCTGGTGGCCCCGCCTCTAGGTCTGGCTTGGTGGAGGAGCGAGTTGCTTTCTTGCTCTCTCCACCGTACATAGCCAGGTACACCCGGCTCATCTCGTACCGTCCTGAGCCAAGCATCTAGTCTTCTCTTGAACACTTCAACTTTGACCCTTGTAACGTTTCTGAGGTCCTTTGGAAGATGGTTAAAAAGTCTTGGCCCCCTGACAACCAAGATATTTTCCTTCAGTGTTGAGGAGGTCCCTTGTCGGGCCTTTAATTTGGGAACACTGCACATTTTGCTTTTCCTATTTTCCAGTGTTGTTTGAATGGTAAGTGGGTTTAGTTTTAGGTTTGGTACCAGTTTTTCGATCATTTTCCATATGTAGATTATGGTGTACCTCTCTCTTCTTCTTTCCAGGGAGTACAGATTTAGTTTACGTAGTCTTTCCCAGTAGATGAGTGCTTTGCAACCATCAATCTTGGCTGTGAAATGTCTCTGCGTTTCTTCTAGTTTATTAGTTTCTTCCTTTTTATATGGGGACGTCAAAACTGACCAGTATTCAAGTTTTGGTATAATCAGTGTTTTTATCAGGGGAATCATTACTGTCCTGTCCCTTCTTTTGAACGTTCTTAGTACCTGTCCCGCGACTCTTTTTGCTTTATTTATCGTCATCTGATTTTGTGTTTCGAATTTCGCATCACCGGTCATTATTACCCCCAGATCGATCGCTTTCGTGCTTCTCTGAATTTCCTGTGTATCTGAAGACTATCTGTCTATATGCAGTCTGCTTAAGTTCCTCTTTTTTACCATATCTCAAGAGCTGAAATTTATCTGTGTTAAATATCATGCCGTGTCTTCTGATCATTTATATATTTTGTTTGTGTCCCTCTGCAAGGTCTCCACTTCATTCATATTGCTGATTTTTCTGCTGATTTTTGTATCGTCTGCAAAGGATGTTACTATACTATTGCTGTTTACTCCGCTGTCTTTGTCTATTAGCATGATAATGAACAGGAGTGGGGCCAGCACTGTCCCTTGTGTTACTGAGCTGCGTACTTTCGATTCTGATGATGATATACCTTGGATTTTGACGACCTGGAGACGTTCTCTGAGGAAGTTGTAGATCCATTTTCCCACTTTGCCTGTTATTCCCATATATTTCATTTTATGTTTTATTATACCGTGATCACATTTGTCGAAAGCTTTAGTAAAATCTGTGTATATGACATTGTAGTTGTCATTGCCTTCCAGTGCATCTAGGATATTGTTGTAGTGTTCTATTAGTTGTGAGAGGCATGATCTACCTGATCGGAATCCATGCTGATTTTCGTTGAATCTTTCCAGTGTCTCCAGAAATCATAAATTTTCTCTCTAACTATTCTTTCAAATACTTTGGTGAGGTGGGACGTCAATGACACTGGTCTATAGTTCTTTGCTTGAGATCTGTCCCCTCCTTTATATATAGGGACAATATTTGCTCGGTATTTCCCCAGTCTAGGGATCTTCTCCATATCCAGTGTAAAGGTGTAGCTATTTAATTTTTAGTTTTTAATCAATAATGCGTTCCAGTTGTCCGGACCTAGAGCTGAATGTGGTTTCATTTGTCCTATAGCTCTCGTTACATCTTGTGGAGTAAAATCAAAGTCTGTTATACACTCTCCTTGCAATTTCTCTTCAAAAAATGCATCTATGTCAGGTATTGCTTTATCACTTTTTTGGGGTACTGAAAACTAATTCATACTGGGCTCTCAATGTTTCAAATATTTCTTTTGGATCGTCGGTTTGTTCATTATTTCTCTTCCTTAAGGGCCCAATAGCGGCGCGCGTTTTTGTTTTCCTTTTCGCATAGCTATAGAAGTATTTTGGATTTTCCTTTATTGCTTCTATCGCATTTTCCTCTTCCCTCTCTGTGTGGTCCTTAATCATGGCTTGTATTTCCCTATCGATACCCTCTAGTTTTTCTTGTATTACTTTCCTGGCATTATCTCCGCAGTTGGCTAACTTCGCCTCCACTCGCTTTCTTTTGCGGAATATTCTTCTCTTTTGCCTCCCTAGCCAGCTCCTCTTTCCTTTTGGCTGTGATTTCGGAGCATATTTTTCTAAAATTCTCAGCGTTTTTTCTTCCAAGGTTGTTAGCATTTCTTCAGTTGTTTTATTCTCGAAAATTGTTCTCCATTTTATTTGGGCCATGTGCGATCTGATTGCTTCCCAATTTATAGTCTTGGAGTTTAAGTTAAAGGCCCCAAAGTTGCTTCTTTCATCAATGTGTGTATTGTCTTTTAATGTTGTCGTCATATTTATTGATATCTCGATTAAGTTGTGGTCTGAGATAATGGTTGGGGTTATTTTTATATCAGCAATCAAGTTCGTGTTATTCGTGAATACCAGATCTAAGCAGTTATTTTTTCTTGTATTTTCTATTATCTCCTGTGTCAGCATAAACTCATTTGTGAGAGACATCAACATTTTCGCTTGCTTCTGGTCTTCTCTTGTGCCCCCCTTGTCTTGGTGTGTATATATATATATATATATATATATATATATATATATATATATATATATGAAAATTATTTCACAAAGGTAACACGTGAAAAATATATATATATATTCCTATCCACCTTTTTGTATTTTATAAATGGGGAGTTAAAGTCTCCGCAGATCATTATATTGGGGGATGGAAGATTTATGGCCTTTATTAACTTTCTGATGTTATCAATGGCCTCCGAGAATTTTTCGGTTGGGGTGTTGGGAGGTCTATAGATGACTATTAGTATCACGTTTAGTTTTTCTATTTTCACTGCTAGGAGTTCCACAAAGTTGTTTGATTTACTATTATCGTCTCTGTCATATGACCTTCATGTTCATTTATAGCACAGCCACCTTTACGTCTCGTTGTTCTATCCGCTCTTAGTAAGTTGAAGCCCTCTAAAGGGTGTTTCAAAAGTCTTTACCCTTTTTTTCCCGAAGGACCCTAAGGTGACCATACGTTCAACACCGGAGTGAACATAACTGTCAGAGCGTGCAGAGTGTGCACACACTTCGAGGAGCAGTTGGATGCGATCCCGGATGTCGAAGATCGAAATTCTCGTGAGACACTTGTTCGAGTATTTTCAGCGGTCCTTGAATCGATGCAAAATGACACGCAATTGTTCCGCAATCTGCTCAAATCTTTCCGAACGCGTTTGGATAAGATGCACCAAGTTGGCGGAAAATCAATAAACATTTTATAAAGGTTTGTGTTGAATGTATGGTCACCTTAGGGTCCTTGGGGGAAAAAAAGGGTAAAGACTTTTGAAACACCCTTTATATTTATCTCTTTCTTATAAATACAATGTTCGCAGTTTTCACAATTTCCTTGGCAATCCTTAAGATGAGTTTCTGTGAGGCATGCGATGTCCGCCCTTGTTTCGTCCATAAATCCTTTCAGGTACGAAACTTTGTTGAGTGATTGCTTTGGTATTATTCCTTGAATATTAACCAGGACAATATTTATGTTCTTTGTGTTTAGTTGCCCCTTCTGCATTTTAAGTTCGTTTTCCTTCGGTTTCGCTTGTTTCGTTGCCCTATGATCCCCCGAGAGAGATCTGTTTCCGCTTACCTGTTCTGGTAGCTTCTTGCCTGGTAGCGGTTTGGCTCGGGGGTTTCCAGCTGTGTCAACTGCATGCGTTGGATGACATTTAGCAGCCGTATCGTGTCTGCGATGTTGAAAAAATGTTCTTCTTCGCTTATTGTGTTCCTATTGTTATTCCTATTGCTATTGTTATTCCTATTGTCATTTAAACTTTGTCCTTTGTTATTTGGGTCCGTCGGAAGATGTTAATAGTAGCATTTTTTCTCGTATTTGCAAGTTCCATATTTTGCGTAAGTCCTGCAGATGTCCGGGTGATAGAATTTGCATGTCTCCAAATTTACAATGACCATTATTATAGAAGAAATTGCATATTGGGGGATGTTCATATATACATTGTCCTTTTTTAAATCTGCAATTATCTTTTATATACTGTAATATCTGTATATAATTCCTTCCCCATATTTACTCGTGGCCTTTGTTTTTTGCTCCTTATTGGGGAACAGTTTCACTCCATTTTCTTGATTGACCTCTTGTCTTTTCCTATTTGTGCTATTTGTGTTAATGTCCTTCATTGCCCTTATACTATCTGTTGTCTTTATACTCTCTTTCGCCGGCGTGGTTTCGGCCTCGTTGTGTGACGGTATTTGATTTTTTTTCTACTTCGCCTTTCTTCGTTTCTTCAGTTTTCCTCTGTTCTTTATTCCCACTTTTCTGTTTCATTTTCTTCTCGCAGCCTCTTTCTGCTTTAAATACAGTAAAAGTTTATTTCGGTCATGCAGTTTTCGCAGAAAATTTTTATTCCATTAAGTTGCTTCGCGTTCGTTATAAGGGGGATTTTTTCATCTCCCCATTCTAAGCATCTAAAATCAAAAAGCATCTGACAAAGATCGCACCTCATCGCCTTGTCTCATCTGTTGCATCATTACAGATGCCACAGAGTTGCAGGAATTTATTTACCATTTCCATGTTACTGATAGAGGGTAGCCGCTGATGCACAAAATTGACTCAAAAAGGGTATTTTGGGACGTATTGGGTGGGGGTTGACTCAAGCTGAGTGAGGGAAAGTATTCTCCGTTACTCCGGGGGATGGGGGATGTGGCACGCTGTATACTTCTCACTGATTGGTGCTCGCGACTGTGGCTGCGAGGGATAATGGGGGGGGGGGGGTATTTGTAGGAATTTCGATAGGCAGCTAATTTTCTTCACAAAGAAACACTCGGAAAAATGCTGTGTAGATTAATTCGCTTCGTTTTTATTTACTGTTTTGATATATGCTGCGATTTTTACTTTTTAAAAAGAAATACCACTATGCACTATCAATTAACTCACAATATCGGCACCATTTAAAACTGATTAACTGTAGGATTTTTACTGTAATATCGCTTTTTTTTTCGGACTCGATCGAAACACGTGTAACCGTCACACCAGCAAAACACGGACCTCAATATATATATATATATATATATATATATATATATATATATATATATATATATATATATATAAAAGGATATAAGGATATTTTTTGTAATATATAACTTATTTTGAAGCATTACAAACAGTAGTTGTGGCCCACTAGAAAATCCACCATGACCCACCGGTTGGGAGCCTATGAATTAGTCATTTCACGACATTACTGCAGATCCGTGATATTGACAGTACTTTTGATCGATGCCTCAATTTTCCCAACGTGATCTAGCCTAATCTAATCTAACCTAATCTAACCTTATTTAATCCAATTCATCGCGGGCATCCGTAAATAAAACGGTCCTTCGGATCACGTGACATACATTTTTAGGTTCACTGCGAGTGACAACTGGAGAGATAGCAAATGAAGACATATATGCAACTATAAAGTTGATCCGCATTAAACTAACCCCTCATAACCTAGTCTAATCTAACCTGGCCCAACTCTAACCTAATGAAGTTATAACCTAACTCGGTCAAGACGGAAGGTTAGTTCTGAATAAAATAATAAAAAGAGTTAAACAGATGTTTCTAATTTACGCATGTTGCATTTACGATATTATTATGCATAAACCTTTTTTCAAGTCTCTTTCTTAAAGATTGATTTTGTTCCTTCACACTTCATATCTCGACTCGTCAATGATATGTTTACATCTTGGCACCTTTATAAAGTCGATATTTGGAAATTAATAACCTACATTACTCTATATATAAAATTTCCATCTATTAGTTATAAACTAATCGATACTCCTATTAATCTTATTTAATATTCAAAAGTCTTTTATTCTCTTAATTAATACAGATACGATAAATTAATTAACTAAATTACCTTAAATCAGGGGTCTCAAATTCATTTTGGCGATGGGCCGCATGTTCGTCTGCTTGCGGCCATATATATATATACTGGTCAAAAAAAGAAACGCAATTTTTGAGATTTATTAATAAACATGAGGACTCAGTATATAGTAAATGATTCTTTAACATAACAAACAGTCAATAACGCGTATGGCCACCCCTAGCCACAATGCAGGCTTGGAGTCTGGCCCTCATCGACCTCAACAGTCTCTGCAGGAAAGCAACAGGGATGGCCCTCCACTCTTCAATAATTGCATTGGTCAGTTCCCTGATGTTCTGCGGCTGATGCTGACGTCTGCGAACTCGCCGTTCAAGTTCATCCCATGCGTGCTCTATCGGTGACATGTCTGGGCTGAAGGCTGGCCATGGTAAGGTCTGCACCTGTTGTCCCTGCAGGTACGCCTGCACTATCCTGGCTGCATGAGGTCTGGCATTGTCCTGTTGCAGGAGCACCAATTCTGGATGTTGCCTCATGAATGGAAGAACATGTGGGTGAAGAATCTCATCCCTGTAGCGCTGGGCAGTCAGAGCGCCATCAACAACCACCAGCTCAGTTCTTGAAGCAAAGGCAATTCCTGCCCAAACCATGACACTTGGTCCTCCCCACCTGTCATGCTCCACTACTGCAGCATCTGAGTATCGCTCCCCTGGTCGTCTGTATACCCTGACACGGCCATCAGAATTGGACAGTCTGAAGCGAGACTCGTCAGAAAAGAGGACTTGGTTCCACATTCTTTGTGTCCAGTCACGGTGCTGATAGGCCCATTGCAGGCGTCGTTGCCTTCTTGCATCAGTGAGAAAAGGACCTCTGTAAGGCCTGCGGGATCGGAGTCCTGCATTACGGAATCGGTTTCTGACGGTCTGGTCACTAATTCTGTTGTTGTGGATACCAGGTGTCTCTCTGGCTATCTGACGAGCATTCCGCTGCCGATGACGCAGGTGCTGCAGTACAATGTGGCGATCCTGGCGTTGGGTCGTCACACGAGGTCGCCCACGTCTTGGCAGGTCCTGAACACTTCCTGTGGCATTGTACCGTCTAACAAGCCTAGAGATTGTGCTGGGATGCACATGCATTCGTTGTGCAACTTGGACAGCAGACATGCCTGCATCCAACATGCCCAAGGCACGACCTCTGTTGACCTCTGAGAGTCGTGGCATGCCTCAATCGCGGGAAAAAGTTTGGTTTTCTCAACGGGCAGTGTGTATTCTGTGAAGTCAAAGAAAAAATGCATGCCTTCATAAAGAATACATTCAATTTAATCTCTGTTTATTGTTTGTAACAAAATGGCGTCTTAGCCGGGATTAGTCAGGTTTAAAAACATGCACTAAGTGGCTTTAAAAGATTTGAACAAACATTTAACCATAATCTTGAAACTGTGATAATACCACTAACAACTTAAATTTTACACCATATGCAAGCTAATTGCGTTTCTTTTTTTGACCAGTTCTTTTTCATGATGTTAGCCCGACGTGGGCAACGGGTCACTCGCAAAGAGGTCCCAAAAATATAGCTTCCCTCACCAGCTATCTGCAAAGCAGATAGGATCCAGCGAGGGTTGTTCAAAAAGTAAGTTTACAAGGTGTTTTGAAGAAACTGCTTTATTACAAGGCAAATAATTATTACAAGTATTTCAATAACAACTTATTACTACTTTTCTACATAATCACCAAACAGATTCAAACATTTATCGTAGAGTGGGACAAGCTTTCCGATGCCGGTCGAGAAAAATGTAGGGTCCTTAGTTTTTAACCAGTTTCGTACGGCCGCTTCTGCATCAAGGTCGTTTTGAAATTGTTTACCATCGAGGTGTTCCTGTAGGGCTGGAAACAAATGGAAGTCGCTTGGTGCAAGGTCGCTGTAAAGGGGAGTCGCTGTAAAGTTTCACAATAAGAAGAGGCATTTATTGTTGTCCCTTTTTGCATGAATTAAACATGCAAAACGCCTTTATGGTCCCAAAATATCGTTGTCATCACCTTACCAGTTGATGGTGAAATCTTGAACTTTTTGGTTCGTAGTGACCCCGGATGTTGCCACACATACCTAACAAAATATTGTACTACCAACAACATTATTGTACTATGTATAATGCACCCGTAATTAACCATGTAAATTTACTTTTTGAACAATCCTCGTGTGTATATATATATATAACATATATATATATATATATATGCACCTCGATGGTGTAGTGGTTTGAGACCTGGTGACGGCAGCCGGCGCGCAGCAAAACCCAGCTGTTCATCCTTCCACACAATAAAAAAAGTGGTTGGTAGATAAATGGGTACCCTGGGTGGCCTAGTGGTTAAGACGCTGGGCTGCTGGTGGGACGTGGTTCGAATTCCACGTTAAACTGTAGGTCTAAGGTGGAGTGAAAAGTTTGACCTTAGTCAGAATGAACAATTCGGGTGGAAGCTAACCAAAGGTTAACCAAAGGTGTGTATATATACAGTGGTGGGCGCGGTACCAAAATTTGGGGGTGCGTTACGCGGTACTGCGGTACCTCAGCATGCCCAGTGCGTTACGCGGTACTGCGGTACTTTTTCAGGTCCCCCTGGTGCGTTCCGCGGTACTGCGGTACTGCGGTACTGCACACAAGAACAACACAAGTAATAGCACATATTTTCAGAAATTGCATATCGGCGATTTCGCACCTGAACTTTCTGCCATAATGGCTAAAAATCGATCTTTGTCACAGAAATGTAACACACGTGCAACCGGCTCAAAAGCAAGCACTGCACTGAGGCGTTGTGATAGGATGGCAACGTAACATGTTCTGAACGAAAACTTAACGTGTCTAGAGTTAGGCTGATGCAACACACGCAGCATTCGTCTTACTGTACTCCTGTAATAAGGTTTACTTCAAAAAAAGTGTTAATTTTTTGAAAAGTCGTGTTTGTCGGTACCGCGGAAAGTACCGCGGGAAATTTGAATGCGGTAGCGGTACTGCTGTACTTTCAGCGATCCTTTGCGGTACTGCGTTATGCGGTACCGGTTTGGTAGTGCGGTAGTACCGCAGTACCGCAGTACCGCAAAAAATACCGCAAGTGCCCAGCTTTGTACAGTATATATATATATATATATATATATATATATATATATATAATATACGTAATTGGTTGGAATAATCGATTTAACATGGCTAAACCGCAAAAACCAGTCCAAGGGTTAACATTTATTATAGACGGTATAGTAATAATAATAATAATAATAATAATAACACTGGTCAACACTCATTTTATTGCCAATCATATTAGAGTGATTTTGGGGTAACTTTGTGGTGCTGATTCCGAATATGACATCGGTTTTGCTAGATTGGCTCTAATTTATGAGATAATTGGTACCCCATTGAAACACGTAAAAATGCAAAAAATTTAATGTTCAAGCGGAGCCTACTTACAAATCGCATTGAAATTGTCTCAAATCATACAAAAGTAAACACATGAAATACATAATGGCATTTTATTCGGTATAATAACAGATAAACACAGTAAGCTGATTCGCATAATTACAATTAATGTATAGTAAATCTCTGTTTGTACGATTCTCTTTTATGTGGGTTATCAGGACAATCACGTTGGAGGTTCCAGCAATAGTCTGCCATCATGTGTCTGTCCCATCTGCCTTGATACCTTTCCTCCATCACCTTGATATCTTGATGAAACCTCTCCCCTTGTTCCTCGCTAAAATCACCAAGATTATCCTGAAATCTGTGTAAGTGGCTATGGAGAAAGTATACCTTTATGCTCATATTAGTACCCAACTTTTCAAAGTTTGTGAGCATGTTTTGCACCAGTTCTTCATAATTGTCTGCTTTGTGGTTACCCAAGAAGTTCTTGACAACTGAGACATAACTGCACCAGGCAGAAGCTTCAACACCATTCATAAATTTTGTGAAATTAGAATCCTTGATAAGTGTACGGATTTGAGGGCCATCAAAGATTCCAGCTTTTAGTTTTTCCATACTTAGTCCAGGGAACGATCTACAAATGTATTTGAAGCAATCGCCATCTTTGTCCAAGGCCTTAACAAATTGTTTCATTAGTCCCAGCTTGATATGAAGTGGTGGGAGGATGATTTTTTCCCTGTCAACCAAAGGCTCGTTAATGATGTTCGCTGCACCTACAGTCATGTTTTCTTTTGAAGGCCATGTCACTTTTTTCCAATGATCTTGCCTTGCCCTACTATCCCATAAACAGATGAAACAAGGGTACTTCGTATATCCACTTTGCTGCCCAAGCAAGAAGAGAAGTTTACCATCTTTACACGTACCGCTCCACTGCCAACTGTCAACTGACTACTGGTTGGGTGGCCGATGACTTATATACGGAGGGGGAATATTCTAGAATGATCGCGGAGTAAACACTAAGAATATTCGCGTGTCTCACCATCTAGAATGTTCCGATAGTTTCCCATATGCACGCGTTATGGTTACGTTTCCTATTAATTGAGGGTATTCATTATCTCAAGAACTAGAGCCAAATCGGAAAAACTACTTTCATTTTGGAATTCAGCAACCCCAAAATACCCTAAATTCGTACGAATTTCCTTGGCAACGAAACAAAAAAAATTTTTTGTTGAGCTGTGTAATCAGTGAGGAGGACCAGAAACTGGCACAGCGCTCAGGCCAACTAATGCAACCCATTGGGCTAACTCCTGGATTACTATTACCAGCACCTTTGGTGCTTATAAGGAACCGTAAAAAATTATTTTAACTCCAACATATAGTGTAAAACATCAAAGAATTTGAGGAAAATAAAAGAAAAGTTAAAATGCAAAAGTTTTCGTACATTTACTTATAAAATTATTTAGTACTTTGTGTGTCCACCTTCGGCTTGAAAAAGTTATTAGAAGAAATTTTATTAGTAGTAGTTGGCTGTTTACTGATTAGAGACTGTTAGCAATTCTGAATTTTCTTCTAGAATTTTCTATGTGAGTCTTCATGAAAGACGGATGACTGTACAAGCCATTAGTAAGCAATGGGTCGTCGTGGTAAAGAGCTGTCTACAGATCTTAAGAGAGCTGTTATTGCTGCACACGAGTCTGGAAAGTGTTATGGGAAGATAAGAGAAGAACTCTGAATTCCATTTACGACGGTGCTGCAGTTATAAAGAAATGAAAAGGATTTGGAACAATCAAAACTACAGTATACGAAGGTGTAGACGACCTTGCAAGGTTCCAGAACGTACAACTAGACGGATTGAAAGCATGGCTCCTGCAAATCCACGAGTGACTACAGGTGATATTTGCTAAACATTAAGAGTGTCTAAGATCGATGTCCATCCCTCTACTGTCCGTCGTACAGTGAGAAAGGATAGTCTGCATGGAAGAGTTGCACGAAGAAAACCTCTGCTACGCAAAACACACAAAGAAGCTTCTTTAAAGTACGCAAAGGATCATCAAAATGATGGATTTGCATTCTGGAAGAAAGTTATGGGGACATACGAGATCAAAATTGAATTTTTCGAGAACAACGAGCGAAGGTATGTCAAATCAAACACTGTATTCGAGAAAGAAAACCTGCTTCCTACGGTTAAACATGGTGATGGTAGTTTGCTTCTTTGGAGTGCTTCACCTCTTCTGGTCCATGAAAGCTTGTTATCATAAATGGAATCTTGAATTCGAAGAAATACCAGGAAATTTTGGAAGAACTTCAGTTCGGAAGTTGCGAATGGGTCGCAAATGGGTACAACATAATGATCCAAAACATAAAAGTAAGAGCACCATGCAATGGCTTTAACAAAAGAACTTCAAGCTTTTCAAGTGACCCACTCAAAGCCCAGATCTTATTTTAATCGAGAACTTATGGTTTGATTTGAAAAAAGGTGTCCGCAAGAGAAATCCTTCGAATCTCAATGAATTGCAACAATTTTCTTTAGAAGAATGAGCTAAAATTTGTACTGAAAGATGTCGAAACCTTGTAAAAAAAATACCCAAAATGAATCACTGAAGTCATTCAAGCAAAAGGTGGACTAGGGCACGCTGTCCACATGAAGGAATCTTACGAAAATATGAAACTCATCCTTCAGCAAATTAATTATGACCAGTTTCGTTGGTATATATGTGGGGATTTAAAAGTCGTCGCGCTTCTTCTGGGAATGCAGCTCGGTTATACGAAGTTCTGCTGCTTCCTTTGTGAATGGGACAGCAGAGCCAGAGATTCGCATTATTTTGTAAAGGATTGGCCACTTCGTTAAAAATGTATCCCAGGACTGAAGAATGTGTCTCATGAACCCTTAGTTGACCCCAAGAAAATATACTTACCGCCACTTCACATCAAACTTGGCATCATGAAAAATTTTGTCAAAGCAATGAACAAGGAAGATGAGGCATTCAAATATTTGAAGAAAAGGTTTTCACGACTTAGCGATGCAAAGATAAAAGAAGGGATCTTTGTTGGTCCCCAAATCAGAGAGCTCATGAAAGATCAAAAGTTTGATGATGCCTTGAGAGGAAAAGAAAAAGTGGCATGGGAGGCCATGAAGAATGTTGTCACAAATTTTCTAGGGAACATCAAAGCCTCTAACTATGAAAAAATAGTGCAGGACATGATTGAAGCATATAGTATAGGTTATTGGGATGTAATATGTCACTAAAAATCCATTTCTTGCACTCCCATTTAGATTTCTTCCCTGAAAACCTCGGCGACGTAAGCGATGAGCATGGAGAAAGGTTCCACCAAGATATAGCTACTATGGAGAAACGCTACCAAGGGAGGTGGGATCCGGCAATGTTAGCTGATTACTGCTGGACATTGATGCGAGAAGCTCCTAATGAAAACTACAAGAGAAAATCAGTGACAAAGAAGTTTTAAGAAGAATATTTTAAATGCCAATCTGCCACTAATATAATTTTTATGAAATATTTTTACTAACTTCTATACACTTTTTGAATAAATATTAAAATACAAATTTCTTAGTAACCTTGGGTGATAGAGAAATTCTACGGCTATATTCGGAATCAGCGGAAAAGATCCTATAAGACCGACCTGTTCACGTCCAAGAAACAAAAAAAAAGTTAAAATTTGTTCCCCAGTGTTATTGATTCCAGTAGCTTACCTACAACAGACGTTAAACTGATTGGCCTATAATTTCCCGCCGCACCTTTATCGCCTTTCTTAAAGATAGGTGTTACGTTTGCTAACTTGAAATTATCTGGTACGTACCCCTCAGAAATAGACGCATTAAAAATTTTTGTTAGCTGCACAACAATGCTATCTTTTAATTCTTTTAGTTGTATGGGATATATGGAATCCAGCCCCGGTGATTTACGCGTTTTCATTTTATCAATATAGCGCATTACCTCCACTTCACTAACCACAATATTATCCAAAATATTACCATTATCAAAAGGTATTATGTCTATGACCGTAGGAATATTCGTTACATCTTCTATAGTAAAAACTGACGTAAAAAATTCGTTTAGCAAGGTAGCCATTTCCTTGTTTTCAGAAACTAATCTCCGTTAACATTTTTCAACGGCCCCAAGACACTTTTTACTGGATTTCTATTGTTGACGTATTGAAAGAATCGCTTGGGGTTTTCTTTACCGTCACGAGCTATGGAAATTTCAAATTCGCGCTTAGACTTTTTTATTACACTTTTCGCTTCACGCCTTAGAGATATGTAGTTGTTTCGTAACCACAAATTGTCTTTATCGCACTTATGTAGCCTATAAGCCCTATCTCTACTCTTTATAATGTCTCCTACTCTAGAAGTAAACCACAAGGGCTTGTTGTTTACTTTCGCACGCTTAATTTTGCACGGTACACATTCCCCATTTATAGTCCTAAATACTGTTTCAAACGATTCCCACATTAGTTTTGCGTTGGAGTTCGCCATTACGTTTTCCCAAGTGATGTGTGACAATTTATTTCGAAATTTACAAAAGTCTGCGCGCTGGAAGTTAGGAATTTTAGTCGAGTTAGCTGGTTTCGAGTGACTTACTGAGAGGACAAACTCTCCCATATTGTGATCGCTAATGCTTAACGGTTCTATTACTTGAAGATCAGTAATTAGCCTATCATCCGTAGTTATTACTAGATCTAAAATACTGTCCAACCTCGTAGGTTCCCCAACCTTTTGAATAAGAAAGCTATTCTCGAGAAAATTAACTAAACGATTACCTTCCGCGTCTCCCTGCATTGTATCGTAATTCACGTTGGCGCAATTAAAGTCACCCATAACTAAAGGCTGCTCACTACCTATTATTCTCTTTAGTTCACGATATAACGCTTCGTCCGTATCAGCTGTTTGATTAGGGGGCCTATATATAACCGCAACAACAAGTTTGAAATCGTTCAATTTAAGTTCTGCTATAGTCGAATCTATCGGTTCTGGAATTGTGTGCTTTACTTCTATAACGTTCGCAATATTATCTTTGATATACAATATAACACCGCCTCCTCGCCTACCTATTCTGTTTTTAACAAAAAGTCTATAATCTCTAATTTGATACTCCCGTACAAAGTCACGCGTTTCAGTGCTAAGCCACGATTCATTTATCGCAATTAAATTATAGTCTTTACAAGCAATTAAAGAAAAAAATTCGTTTATTTTATTTCGTAAGCTACGAGCATTTAAGGATAG
This sequence comes from Bathynomus jamesi, assembly GCA_023014485.1. Taxonomy (NCBI): domain Eukaryota; kingdom Metazoa; phylum Arthropoda; class Malacostraca; order Isopoda; family Cirolanidae; genus Bathynomus; species Bathynomus jamesi. The sequence goes on along the minus strand of JAJOZX010003235.1, from coordinate 348,710 downwards.
AACCTTCAAATTGTTTGCAATTGCGACACCTTCGCGAGCGCAGGGGAAATTTGTGGAATTTACGCTGGGACCATTCGAGTTACGGCAGCCTGAAAAGAAGAGACAGTATTATGAAATAGTCTTCCTAAACGCGCAGCTCCAACGTCATTACCCATTAAAGCCCAACTTATTGTTTTAAATAATTTTTAATTTTTTTTTGCTAAAACGTAGTTAGAATGAGCATTTAAACAAAAATAAACATTCATGTTGTATCTATATGCCCTATTTGACCAGTTATGACGTGATCTCTAAATAGATCATTGGGAGGATTCATGAATAAAAGATGTATAAATTAAAAAGTTATAGAAATATATTTTAACTTATAAAAATAGTTACAGTACATAAACAACATAATATAAACACTAAAATAAATATTCTTTATTCTTTGAAATAATTAATTTCCTTTATTTTATTTTACTGACAAATGCTGAAGAGGCATAACTACTATTTATTATGAGTTACTACATATTTTCCACAATATACATGTAAAAATAATTACATTACATAACTAATATAACATAAAAAGAAGTTTTAAGCATAAACACTAAAATAAAAATTCTTTATTATTCGAAAATAATTAGTTTACTTTATTTTATTGACAAATGGTGTTTTTATTTATTATGATACGGCTCAAAACATGGGGTGCAGAGAGTTACTCCACATTTTCCACAAAATGACTTTGGTCTTCCACTACATGGCTTATTTTGGCATCTTCTTTGTTGGTCTCTCTTTTCAAGAAAGTGGCTTTTCTGGTCAAATCTAGAATCCAAGTTTGTAGATACCGATGGACGTCCCATGAGTTTTCTCCCAGAATTGCATTTCATGTATGCAACAGCTATTTGTCTTTTGAAACTCAAAAGATCAGATGCTTTTTCCTTGTGTATAAATCTTTGAAGGAGCCATGCATTCACTACAGCCATATCCAGTACACGTGTAAACAGAGGCCAATACCATTTCTTTCCTCTAACAGCAGTCTTATATTTACCTAAAAGCCAATCGTGGTGATCTACACCTCCCATATTGGCGGTATAATTCTTCAACACATTTGGCTGTGTAACTTTTCCTTTGGCTTTTGCTTTTTTATCCCATCTCGGCACACTATGTACAGGTTCAATAGAATCCCAGTTAGTAGCAATGCTGACACATTTATTGTCATTCCACTTGACAACCAGAACTTCTCCCCGTGTGTCAAATGAATAATTATAGTAACCTCTGTCTTGTTTTTTCTGGTCTACATTCTTCAAGGGACAATCTTGCAACCTATTTTCTCTGACAGTACCTGTGGCTCTTATTCCTTGCATTTGTAAATACACAAGTAAGTCTCTGGAGGTGAACAAATTATCAAAATATACACATGATGAATATTGCATTACTAGTCCTTCAGTCATGCTGAGAACTACCTTTGTTCCTAGATTCAATTCGTCATTTGGCTGCCCTGAAGATTTTCCACAATACAAATCAAATTTGTAACAGTATCCTGAAGCTCCACATAGAGCCCAAAGTTTATATCCAAATCTTATTGGCTTTCCTCTAATAAATTGTTTCAAGGAATGATGACCATAATAGCCAACCATCATTTCATCTACTGATACATTTTTTTCCATGACTCCAAATTGCTGAAACGAATTGTTAATTTTATCGAATAAAGCTCTTACTTTGAAGCCCCGATCTCCTTTGCATTTTTCAGCTTCAGAATTATCTGTGAAGTGTAAAAGGCTCTTTATTTCAAGAAATCGATTTCGGGACAATGCTCTTTTTACAATATCAATGCCCAAGTCTTCTTCATTTGACCAATAATGTCTTTCAGAGGGCAATCGATGGTATCCTGTGAATAACAGTATTCCAAAAAATGCTTTCATTTCATCCATGGACACAGTAAATACTCCTTTATTCTTCTGTTCAATGGCATAACGAACTGTTTCTTTCACTATATGATCAAGCACTTCATTTGAAAAAAAGACTTCAAATAGTTGTACAGGTGACATCAATAAACATTTTTCCTTCATTTGTTCGAAGCATTGTAAATGATCGTTTTTTTGTGTAATAAAATTCTTATAAATAGGCATTTTCTTTTGCCATGAAGGTTTTATATTTGTCAGAATTTTTTTTTTTTTGATAAAAGCGATTCGTTTATGGATGAGTTATCAACATTGTACTGAAGTTCTAAAGTTCCTGGAACATCATTCACTGTAGCTTCTCCAAGGTCATCTTCATCGGCCTCATCTTCATCAGATAAACGATCAACATCAGGTGGAATGATTGCAACTTCAAAATCATCTGCACCTTGTTCATCGGCTTCTTCAATAGCTTCCATAATTCTTTCAAAATTACAAAGTTTTCTTCGCCGATCCATGTTGATGGGTGATGAATAAGAGTAAAATAAAATTTAATTCATGGAGAGCTTCCTTTTATGCCAAATGATTGCGCAATGTTATGACTCAAATGATTGTGCAATGTATGACTCAAGTGATTGCGTAATGTATGACTCAAGTGATTGCGTAATGTTATGACTCATTATCATATCCTCCCAATGATCTATTTAGAGATCACCAAAATTGTTTCTATTTTGCTTCTTATTCTACCTAAATAAACTGTCAGTTATAATAATAATACTAATGATTTACATCTTATAAATCATATCTATTCAAAAAATAATTATTTATTATATATTACAATATTATATTTAATGTTTTGCATTGCACATTTTTCTCTGCAAATTTAGGACAAATAAAATTCTTCATAAATTTCTTAAACCTTAATATTCATTGATGACAATAAAATTTTAGATAAAAGCAGATGTTTACTTTAATATTTAGCCATAACAAATCATTTAAAGTAACAACAACTAATTAATTAAGTTATTTTTTTAACTGATCTCTAAATAGATCAGTGGGCGTTAATGGGTTAAGATGAAGTCCATCTCCAAGGAACAAGTCCCTCCTGCCGTAGAAACTGTTCCAAAACTTCGCAAAATGCACTCCTTCCTGTTGGCAAAGAGACTTTAGGTTATTGTTAATATAGGTCGCCTTGCTGTAGAAATCGTTACGTTGGATAATTCGAGGAAGTATACCTGTTAAAACAATCTTGTCCGTTTTGGACCTAGTATGTTTCATGGACTGCTCTCGATTTTCCTACGAAATTGCAAACAAGGGCAGTCGATGACCCTGATTTTGATTCTGCAATCGGTTTTCTTGAGAAACCTAACCTAACCTAACCTGACCTGACCTGACCTAACCTAACCTAACCTAACCTGACCTAATCGAGTTTCTTAGTTTCTTATACTATTGTTTTTTGCAAGATATCGCACCAGCTCGGACTTATTCAAAAAGATGTTGGAGTGTATTGCGTCGTTTCAGTAAATAAATTTATTCAATATCCAATAACATTTTTCTTTATTATTTCTCAAGAAAACTGATTGCAGAAACAAAATCAGAGTCATCAACTGCCCTTGTTTGCAATTTCGTAGGAAAATCGAGAGCAGTCCATGAAACATACTAGTCCTTTAGTTTTTTCCTTTAATCGCTCTAGTAAGTCCCTGTACCTAGCCAGCAGTTCTTCCGATCTAGAATTGAAAACGTTATTAGTACCAACATGAATAACATACGTTGTGTCCTCGGCGGTACCGTCTGTAAAATGGTCAACACTATTAGTTATATCCTCCACCCTTGCACCAGGGTAGCAGTAACGGCGCCTACGATGAGGGTTTCTCCCACATAATTCCTCGAGCTGCCTCGAACAATGGAATCGCCAACGAGTCGTATTTCCGGTTCATCAGCATCTTCGAAACCTAAAACAGAAAACTTATTGTTTGTTATTACTGGTAGACAAGTCTTAGGTTTTCTCAATGGGGCTCCATTACGCACTCGAACGGAGGGTTGGGAACTAGGGGAAGAGAGAGGGCTATTAGTTGTACTTATATTATTAGTAGAAACTGAGGCAGGAGGGGTCGTAACTGGAGTCTCAAGGGATTCTAATTTTGCCGTCAGGAGCATCACGCTTTCTTCAAGCCTAACTCTGGCCTCCCTCTCACGTTCTAACTCGTTCCTCAGCACTTCCATGCTTGAGCACCACCTGCAAACTAACTATTCATTATTATTAGCCATTGTAAACGCGTAAGCGGCAAATTTCCCTTCACAGCGACTGCAAGTACTTGACGGGGGTGCCATGCTCTTAATTAGTTAAAAAACAAAAAACAAAAAACGAGCGCTTGGAAATTAATAAATTACAACGTAGGTCTACCGCGTTCTTATTGCGCCGTCACCTGAGCAAACCCGCAAAAATGTTCCTGAAACGCAGAAACAGATTCTTGTAACACAAATTTATACTAAATGAATATATAATTAAGCTACCGACGAAAGATCTGTAAAAGAAAGAGTATTAGTAGTACTTATCTGTCCGCGATTCGACCGACTTTTTTCCTTTTTTCCCACGGAGTGTGACCACACTCAACCTGACCTCCCGAAGGAAGGGAAAGTGAACCTTATGACTCCTCGTTTTCTGATAGATTTGAAAAACAAACACGGCAAGCCACGTGCACTATCCTTAGTTTAATCAAATAACATAGTACTGAATAAAGTCAATAAATGAAATATATTCGTTAATGAATGATTAGTAACACGAAGTAATTTAGTTAAGAATGCACCAAACTATTTTTTTTAAGACACCTCAACGAAAACCACTTATTCAATTGATAACACTGGACACTCGATAAAACACGTCTGTTCACAAGGAAAGACTGATCACTAATGTGTGTGTGTGTGTGTGTGTGTGCATCTTACTTCTGAAGAATCATGCACCAGAACTGATGATAACTGAGGGTGTCTGCAATACAAACTAACAAAAATTGCGATCAATTGAAGATGATTATGGATGTTCTTGTCACTAGACTAACACGGAGCATTGCTGCTCTCAGTGGTGATGAACCACATACAGAAACTTCGTCAGTACTTTGACCCCCTATTTGCTTGACAATGCTGCTGCGAGCTGCTCGTACCCTGAAATGGGCGTATAGGCGGAATGGTGCTCTGTTAAAAAGTTGTTTAACTCTTCATACTTCCCCTTAAACGATGGATTCATCGATGATTGAAGATTATTTATATATATTTATATATATATATATATATACAGTATATATATATATATATATATATATATATATATATATATATATATTATATCACTGACCTAAGAGAAAACTCAACACTAAGTATAAAAGACATTCAAATTCTTGAAATTTACATAAGTAACAATTTTAAGTAACAATTTTTTTTAAATCAAAGTTAGAAAATGCAAATGACCAAAACTTTTAATTACAGTACAGTTAAAAAATGTTCATATTTTTTTATGCAGGAAGGACAGGCCAAGGATGAATGCCCGCAAAAGCGCTCCCCCTCCTCATACAAGAAGAAGAGAGCCAAAATCAAGATTCGGAGTTTTCGAGATGCCTAGACACTCTGCGTTTGGAATATGAGAGGTTATAGACACGAGGAAAGATGGATTGAGGAAAATTGTTCCAAAGTTGACCGGTTGAGTAGATGAAAGATTGAAAATACCGATTAATCCTTGTGTTAGAGAGTTGGACAGAAAAAGAATGAGAAAGTGTCGAAAGTCTCGTGCTGCATGCTCTCCTTAAAGGAGGAAGCATGCAGTTGGAGAGTTCAGAAGAGCAATGTCCGTTATAAAAGCAATAGTAAAGAGAGTGAGGCAATATTGCGACGAAGAGAGAGAGATTGAAGACAATCAATAAGAGGAATTGATGAGTCGAAAAGCCTTTGATTCCACCCGGTGAATTAGAGCTGTGTGGGTTGAGCCACCTCACACATGAGAAGTATTCTCCATACAGCGACAAACAAGACCCCTGTACAGAGACAGCAACTGAGTGGGGATGAAGAAACCGCGGAAGCGGTACAGCACACCTAACCTCTTAGAAGCTGTTTTGGAAAGAGAGTATATGTGATCTTTCCAGGAAAGATCACAAGAAAAGGAAACGCCAAGAATGTTAAGAGAAGAGGAAGGATTGAGTTGTGTGCTGTTGAAGGTAAGGGAATAGTCGTGTGGAAGATTGTTACGAGTAGGCAGATGGAGGAACTGAGTTTTTGAGGCTTTGAAAGCCACAAGGTTTTCTCTGCCCCAATCAGAGATAGCAGATAGATCAGAGGTCAGGTTTTCCATATCATGGAGTGACTGCTGTGAGGGACGCTTTTGGGAAGTGGGTGGAGAAGTGAAGAATCATCGTGGAATCATCGGCAGAGGAATGACTAGGACAGGAAGTGCGAATTAAAAGATCATTAATAAATAAAAGGAAAAAAGTGGGTGACAGGACAGAACCCTGGGGAACACCACAGTTGATAGCTTTAGGAGAAGAACAGTGGCCATCTACAACCGCAGCTATAAATCGGCCAGAAAGGAAATTAGAGATGAAGGCACAGATAGAAGGATAGAAACCGAAGGAGGGCGGTTTCGAAATTAAAAATTTGTGCCAGATTCTATCAAAAGCTTTGAATATGTCTAGTGCAATAACAAAAGTTTCACCAAAATCCCAAAAGGAGGATCTACAGATCTACAGAAGCTAAGGCTAACAAAGACCCTAAGATCCACTCTAAGGCTAGCCCGAGAGAAAGGAAAGAGTAGGGGGTTAAGAGAAGAGAGGAGAATAAGGGGTTAAGTAAGGAGCAACACCTATCATTCGTGGGTTAACATTCATTCAGAAAAAGAGGAAAAAAGTCTCACCATCATCATCCGCCGGCCACTGCCGACAAGTCAGAAAAATAGTCGAAGAAAATAGGAGAGGGGTGAAAGATGAAAAGAAGTAAAATAAGAACGCTTACAAACCATGCAAACACAGTCTTAACTCACTGTCATACCATGCAAACTACAAACATGCAAGTAAAGAGAGTTACAGACATGCAAGAAAGGAGATAAGAAAAAAAAAAAAAAAGTAGGTACAGTTAAACAAAAAGTGGGTTAGTTTACGCTACGAGCTACATCTACGTTCGTGTTAGTCTAATTTTTTTTTTTTTTTTTTATTGCTGGCATCACACGCTGGCATGTCACAAGCTGGCATTCATCGTCAACAGACTCATCCTCGAGCACCACCACCAGAGCTCCTGTTGTTAACTTTCTTTTTTAATTTTAAACAACGTTAATACTTTTAAAATGTCTCTCGTCAAGACGGTTCTTAAACATATTAACGCTGGTAGAATGAACGACTGACGCGGGAAGATTATTCCATTTATCAATTACTTTAAACGTAAAGACGTTTTTAGCGATATTAGTAATGAAACGTCTGCCACGCAACTTAAATCCGTTATTGCGAGTATTACTATTATCGAAAGTGAACAATTTATCAAAATTTACGTTATCGACGTTATTAACGATTTTGAAAACTTCAATAAGCTCCCCCTTTACTCTCCTAGTTTCGAGTGAATACAGGTCTAACTCTTTAATCCTATCTTCATAAGGCTTACTGCGCAATGACGGAATAAGTTTCGTGGCACGACGCTGAACTCTTTCTAACCTATCAATATCCTCACGCAAGTACGGGCACCAAAATTGAACGGCATATTCTAAATGAGGCCTGACTAGGGACTTGTAAAGGGGCAATATAATATCCTTCGATTTAAATTCGAAATTACGCGCTATGAAGCCTAACATCCTATTAGCTTTTGCGCAAGACTCCAGGCACTGGTTCCTAACCTTTAAATCTTTAGATACGCGTACGCCTAAATCTACTTCCTCGTCAACGCTCGCTAACTCCCTATCATCCATCGTGTACGCGTAATTATTGTTGCGAGAACCTATATGCAAAACTTTACATTTATCTACGTTAAATTGCATCTGCCACTTATCTGTCCACTCCATAATCCTATCTACATCGTCTTGGATCCTATTTCTATCGTCCTCGTTAACAACCTTACCGCCTATTTTAGTATCGTCCGCGAATTTTGACACGTTACTAGTCAATCCTACATCTATGTCGTTAATGTAAATTACGAATAGCAATGGGCCTAACACTGAACCCTGTGGGACACCGCTACCTACATCTAACCACCCCGATTCACTACCATTAACTACGACCCTCTGCCTCCTAACACGAAGCCATTCTTCTAACCAGTTAGCTACCTGACCGCGTATACCGTGCGCTTTAACCTTCGCAATTAGTCTCCTATGCGGAACTGTATCGAACGCCTTTTTAAAATCTAAATAAATAACGTCAGCTGCTCTATGCCTATCGTATTCGCGCACTATTTCGTTATAAAATTCTAACAAATTAGTTAAACAAGACCTATGGCGTCGAAACCCATGCTGACTACTATTAATCAAATCTCTACTTTCTAAGTGATCGATAATACGATCCTTAACTACGGATTCAAAAGTTTACCGACAATTGACGTTAAGCTAATGGGCCTATAATTGCTAGCTATCGCGCGGTCGCCTTTTTTAAAAATAGGCGTGACGTTAGCTAATTTGAAGTCTTCAGGAATAATCGCCGTTTCGAGTGACTGATTAAAAATCTTCGTTAAGGGGCCTACGATAACTTCTTTCAAATCTTTCAAATGTCTAGGATAAAAAGCGTCAGGGCCTGGAGCCTTGCTAACTTTTAGCCTATCGATATAATGCGCAATCTCAGCCTCGTAAACAGTTATTTCATCTAAAATAGTCTCGCTATTAAATGCAACGATATCGTCCACGTCGGGGACATTATTTACGTCTTCTACGGTAAAAACTGTCGCAAAAAAGTTATTAAAAATACCCGCCATCGCCTGAGCGTCAGAAGCCAAAGCGCCATTAACATCCACTAGAGGGCCTATGTTATCTTTTACCGGCTTACGATTATTTACCAAGAGTCAGAGAGGTATGCAAGAAGATCGCCAGTAGAGCGTCCCTTGCGGAACCCATACTGACGATCTGAAAGAAGATTGTGAGAAGAGAGGTGTTTAAGAATCTTCCTCTTAAAGATACATTCAAAAACTTTAGGAAGGTAAGAAATCAAAGCAATTGGACGATAGTTGGAGGGTTGAGAGCGTTCACCCTTCTTTGGGACAGGATGAATGAAAGCGAACTTTCAACAGAGACGAAAGAGTTTGCCTAGGCAGGGTGTCAGCACAGAAGCACAATTCTTAAGAACAACAGGAGGAACAGCATCAGGACCGTACGACTTCCCAGAGTTGAGCCCAGATAGGGCAGAAAGAACATCTTTGGAAGAGATTCTAATTTCAGACATAATAAGGTCAGAAGGGGGAGGAGATGTAGGAGCAGCACCGGGATCGTCCATGGTTGAACTGGAAGTGAATCACCTCCGTGATGCGCTCAGCACACTCGGAAGGGCCCCGGCCACGGAAGCAGTAATCATTCCATGGGAAATCACAGAAGTACTGCCCAAGGGCCTCCCAATCAGCGGCACCGAAGTGCCAAAAGCGCCTCCTATGCGGAGGATCCAAAGACCGAATTTGAGCGTTAGGACAGGAAACAGATATAAGATTGTGGTCGGAGGAGCCGAACGGAGAAAAAAGTTTCACAGAGTAAGAAGGATGAGAGGTAAGAAATAAATCCAGAATGTTAGGCTTAGCTCCAAGGCTACGAGTAGGGTGTTGTACAATCTACTCCAGGTCATTTAGGATTGAAAAATTGTAAGCTAGTTTACCAGGGATGTTAGTGAACTGGGAGGAAAGCCAAAGGTGGTGGTGAACATTGAGCAAAGGTAGAGCGGGAAAGAATGTATTCCACTTTGGAAGTGAGGTAAAGAATTTTGGATAATCAGTAGAATTAGCGAAGAGGTAAACAGCGCAGATGTGTGTGTGTGTGTGTATATTTACCGGGTATGGCAAAAAAAAACTAGGCCACTATTTTAAATGTATATTTTAAACAAATAATGTAAACAAACTCTAAAACAACCTTTTTTCAGTAAGGATCACTTATCTTACACATCATGACAAGATATGTCAAAATGCCCTCCGTCATTATTCCTACAGAGCTCAAGATGCATTCGCCTCTCGTCGATAGCACTGTTCAGAAATCGTTGCGATATGCTATGCCATTCGTCCACGATTGTAGCTCTAAGTTGTTGAACATTTCGGATTTGATGACCAGGGCGGTAAACCTTTTCTTTTAGCGCTTCCCACACTGAGTAGTCCAACGGATTTAAATCCGGGCTGTTGGCTGGCCACATTACAGGTTCTATGAAATCAAGGGCGGTTTGTCTCAGGTAACACTGACCAACAAGTATTTTTCATCAGACATAATTATGAGTGAGCTAGATAGCTGTTGGGAAGCTGATTCCAAATCTGTTTTCGGTTTTCCTTTAGTACCTCTAGTTTTCGAGATGAGACCGATCATAATATATATAATAAGTATAATATACTGTATATATAATATAATACTATATGTAATATATACAGTATAATATGCATATAACTATATACAGGGTGTACATAAAGTCAGGATCTATTTTTGTGAAGCACTTGGAAATTATATGGAATTCAATCATAAAATGATAAAGTGGTAACATTTATTAAATAATTAAGAGTAGGATTCGACGTGACGCACATCAGTATCCCTGCACAGCTCAACTCGTTCCGCAGCATTTCTAAACACATTCTGGAGCATTTGCGAGGTTATGTTATCTACAGCAGTTCGTATACGTGTACGTAAGTTTTCAAGACTCGTAATCTTCGTCTGATAGACGTGCGATTCGATAAAGCCCCATGCAAAGAAATCTAAAGGGGTTAAATCTGGTGATCTCGCTGGCCAAGGTCTGTTGCTTCCGCGTCCGATCCAGCGATTTGGAAAACGTCCATTTAGATAATCCTGAACAATTTTGGCATAGTGACAAGGAGCACCATCATGTTGATAGACGACGGGGATAGGATTGTTAGTACCGTCGTCTATCAACATGATGGTGCTCCTTGTCACTATGCCAAAATTGTTCAGGATTATCTAAATGGACGTTTTCCAAATCGCTGGATCGGACGCGGAAGCAACAGACCTTGGCCAGCGAGATCACCAGATTTAACCCCTTTAGATTTCTTTGCATGGGGCTTTATCAAATCGCACGTCTATCAGACGAAGATTACGAGTCTTGAAAACTTACGTACACTTATACGAACTGCTGCAGATAACATAACCCCGCAAATGCTCCAGAATGTGTTTAGAAATGCTGCGGAACGATTTGAGCTGTGCAGGGATACTGATGGGCGTCACGTCGAATCCTACTCTTAATTATTTATAAATGTTACCACTTTATCATTTTATGATTGAATTCCATATAATTTCCAAGTGCTTCACAAAAATAGATCCTGACTTTATGTACACCCTGTATAATATAATATATAATACTATATATACACAATATATAATATGCGTCCTTTATACATGTAGCAGAGTATTTTGTCGTTGCAGCTTAGGTGTAGGTTTTTACTTTACCGTTTCTGTACCCTCATGTATGGCATTTTGTCATTTCAACTTAGGCTTCCCGCAGGTTGTCTTGTGGTATTTTAGGTGAGAGCAGTTGCTGGCCACAAATTTGCTAACGTTGCACATGTACACCCTTTTATTCTTTGGCGTAACAGTCACATGTCTAGTTGTGTGTTGCGTTTTGTTTTGTTTTGTGTCGCCCACTTACACATTTTATTTTTTTTATGTGATTTACATTAACCCACTCATCGATCATCATGCCTCGAAAGTGTAAAAATCACCCCGACAATTTCTGTTACGTGTGCGGCTCGTTCGCGACTAAATCACAACGGCGTACAATCACGATGGATATTCGGAAAACTTGCCGATTAAATTTCGGCTGTCCACTAGGCGACCAAGATAAGGCGTGGGCGCCACATGTTATCTGTACCGCTTGTTCGAATGGATTACGTGACTGGTTGAACCAAAGGAAAAAGTCGATGCCGTTCGCTATACCCATGATATGGAGAGAACCGAGAGACCATCATGGCGATTGTTATTTTTGCAATGTTAACATAACTGGATTCTCCGTGAGGAACAAGCATGACATCGTTTATCCGAACGTAGACTCCGCGATGATACCGATCCCTCACGATGCCGATTCTAGTACCTCCACAACATGGACTCGATTCTTTAAAAGACGAAAGGGAATCCGACGAAGGTGCGATTGGTGGAGATGCGAGACCTTCGGCCGATCTTGACTACACACCTGACGAAGAGCAATCGGAGCCGGAGAGGCTTACCCAAAACGAGTTAAATGACCTCATTAGAGACCTAACCCTCTCCAAAGAGAAATCAAAACTTCTCTCCTCGAGACTCAAGCAGAAACACTTACTTGAGAAGAACGTCCGAGTGTGTCACTATCGAAAACGAAACTATGAGTTGGCGACATTCTTTACAGTAGACGGTCCGCTTTGCTATTGCTAAAGCCGTCCATCCCGATCGCCCACTCCGTTCATCTAAAGGAGACGTACGATAATATGAATATACTACTCGAAGCAATCCAATACAGCACTCATCAATGGAATATCTGTGGTGATCTCAAAGTCATTGGTATGTTAATGGGCATGCAAGAAGGGTTCACGAAATACTGTTGTTTCCTATGCCTATGGGACAGCCGTGCTACCGCGGATCATTACATCAGACGTGACTGGCATCAAAGAAGCACATACGAGCCAGGAACGGGCAGTATCCAGTGTATTCCTTTAGTTGATCCAAAGATGATTTTCCTGCCACCTCTCCACATTAAGCTCGGTTTAATGAAAAATTTTGTGAAACGATGGGTAAGGCGAATTCGAGAGGGTTTCGATATCTTGTTGAGAAATTTGCAAGCATCAGTGCCGCTAAATTGAAGGAGGGAATCTTTGTGGGGCTCCAAATCAGGGAGGTTCTGCAGGAAGAAAGCCTCAGTGCCTTAACACTAAAAGCATGGCAGGCATTCAAATGGATTTGTGGAAACTTCTTGGGTAACTACAAGTCTCCCGCATACAAAGATGGAGTTCAGAAACTGTTCGATGCATATCAAGAAATGGGCTATCGCATGTCCTTGAAAATACATTTTTTACATTCGCAATCGTACTTGCAACTTTTTAGGTTGGTGTACATTTCTTTTTATGAATAAAGTTGTATTTTTTTTTTACAATAAATTGTGCTGAAATTAACACGAGTCATATTTCGATAACTATATATGCTTCAGGAAAACCGAAAACAGATTTGGAATCAGCGTACAAAACTAAACTGGTCTAGTAAAGTGTGTATACATCTTTGATGAGAGAAAAAAGTTCGATTTTTTCGAACAGTGGAATCAACTGTGGCTCTAGCGTGATCACAAGGTGCACCATCTTGCTGAAAAACGGAGTTATCACCGCATATTTGTCTAATATCTTGAAAATATGAAACAAGAACATGATTACAGTAGTATTCCGAATCTATTTGTATTCCTGGTTCTACAAAAACTATCCTTGTCTTTCTGAGTTTTGAAAATGCTGCACCGACCATTGCACAAGGAGAAAATCTTTGTTTCTCTTAACAACCTTTCAGGTGTTATATCACGTTTCCTTATGACAGCGGCATTATACACGATCATTCTGTTTATTAATTGGTTTTCTAACTGTAAATATTTTCTCATCACTAAACCATATCGTACGAACTGCGCGCGGTAAAAATCTAACGAGTAATTGTTGACAACATAGCAAGCGGTTTTGCTTTTCGCCGAAAACTTCTGTCAGATCTTTTAATTTCCATGGCTATTTCATTTGGCGTTAAATGCGTCCCAGGTTCTTCTTGCTTAAATATTCTTCTCCCTACGAGATCGATATTTGCGTGTGTTTGAGCCGTTCAAGGCCTCCCATTACCCTTTCTACGCTCTACATCACCAGTTCCCTTAACTTTGTCTATGATATAATTTAAACCAGCTCTAGTCCATGGCTTATTCGAAAATTCTGTAAGTAATTTTCGTGCTTCTCAACCTTTTTCTAACCAACACTTTTGGATCACCTGAAGATCAGGGCCCCCAGCCTTCTTTAGTTAGCTTTATAAGGCTAACTAACGAAAATATCACGACCTAACCTAACTAATCGTCAAGGGCGTACAGTTGACCTAACGATTGGTTAGGTTAGGTCGTGATATTTTCGTTAGTTAGCCTTATAAGGATAACTAAAGAAGGCTGGGGACCCTGATCTTCAGGTGATCCAACACTTTTTTATTAATAACTCGTCTTCACGCGAATATTTCGGCATTATTTTGCACGTTAAATCAGAAATATGGGCTAGCCCATGGTTTAGCAGCTACTGAAATTTGGAACTCAGCCTATTCTTGACCTATAGCCTCGATTTCGCGCTTTTTCGAGCGTTACTACGTCTGTTTTGCTTACAAAAAATCCTTATAATTGTTTAAAATATACATTTAAAATAGTGGCCTAGTTTTTTTTGTTGCCATACCCGGTTATATATATATATATATATAACTTGTAAAAGGGTTAAAGAACTTGTAAAAAGGTCCTCTCCTGGCACGGATGGATCGTCAGATAAACATTAAAACTATCCCTATCAATATTTATATTTATACATATATCTATTATTTAATTTATATAATATGTTACGCCCAAACATCGAAATCGCTCAGTGAGCGAAAAAAACAGCCACAACGCGTTGTGGATGCACCTAAGTGACCACACACCAATGTTAGATATTTTTTCGCTTTATGGCCGTTCTCAAACAACCACAACGCGTTGTGGACGATTCGGATATGACCTCAACGCGTTGTGGACGATTTTAAAATTACTGAATGCCCACTTAGGTCAACTGTACGCCCTTGACGATTGATTAGGTAAAGTCGTGATATTTTCGTTAAAACTAACGAAAATATCACGGCTTAACCTAACCAACCGTCAAGGGCGTACAATTAACCTAACTGGGCACTCAGTTAACCTAACCGGGCACTCAGTTGACCTAACCGGGCACTCAGTTGACCTAACCGGGCACTCAGTTGACCTAACCGGGCACTCAGTTGATCTAACCAGTTGGTTAATTTTTACATTTACGTCTCATTCTAAAGTTGCTTAAAATTAATCGAAACCTACGGGAAAATTATTGATAATCATTTTTTTAAAGGACTTTATCTTTTTTCTAGCATATCTGCTTAACTTTGCTTTTTAATTGGTGAATACGTCGTCAATATACGTTGTGTTTATATCATTTCAATATACGTCATGTTTAAATAGAGTTTGATGAAAGACACCGGTGTGTGGTCGTTTCAAATCGTCCAGAACGCGTTGCGGTTGTTTGAAAACGGCCATGAAGCGAAAAAATATCTACCATCGGTATGTGGTCACTTAGATGCATCCACAACGCGTTGTGGCTGCGTAGTGTTTACTTTCTTTAAGGGCCCATTCCTTCATTATTATATTCATTATTTACTTTACTTTTTATTCCATTTCTCTATCTTTCCTCATTCTCTTTACACTCGTTTCGCTGTCTTTCGCTATACTTTATAAATATGGGTAGCACGTGACCAAGTTTGAGGCGCCATTTAATTCAAACAATGCAAATGCAAGGAGACCGGGGGATTAATTATACTCTAATTACACTTTACTAGCTTTATTTATACCGAAAACACTTAGATAAACGGGGTAATGCGAGGGGAGGGGGAGTAACATTAACATTTTAACCGGAGAGAGAGACGAAATAATATTCTAAATTTACAATTACATCTTAACACACAAAAACACCTTACTAAGCCCAAGGGCGTCCGATGACTGGCGGGCATTTCTACCCAGCCTGTATCCTGGGCCGATTCTTAGTGTTGCCAACTTTACATTTCTTATTAAATATTATTATTATCTTTATTAAACAACCATTATTAATTTCTTTTAACCAAAACATTTTAATTTTTAATTAGACATTACTACAGCTGTTTTTTTCGCTCACTGTGCGATTTCGATGTTTGGGCGTAACATACATACATATATATATATATATATATATATATATATATATATATATATATATATGCAATAAAATCACAGAACAACACGATCTTTTTAATAAGCAAAGAACCACAGGGAAAAAGGAAAAGGAAACACGAAATCCG
Organism: Bathynomus jamesi; assembly: GCA_023014485.1. Classification (NCBI taxonomy): domain Eukaryota; kingdom Metazoa; phylum Arthropoda; class Malacostraca; order Isopoda; family Cirolanidae; genus Bathynomus; species Bathynomus jamesi. The sequence continues at coordinate 332,630 of JAJOZX010003235.1, read as the reverse complement.
AGCGCTTTCGTGATATATTCACATCTTCAGGGACAAGAAAGAAATATTTCTTTCTTGTCCCTCGGATTTCGTGTTTCCTTTTCCTTTTTCCCTGTGGTTCTTTGCTTATATATATATATTAAAAATAGACAATCTAAATGTCATTCCCTAATCCTACAGAACAAAATTTGGAAATGTCTATAATAATAATAATAATAATAATAATATATATATATATATATATATACATATATATATATATATATATATATATATATATATATATATATATTTCTCACTGTAAAAGTTAAGTAAAAGTTATTAAGTTCCAACCCTTTAAGTAGTTAACATAAATACTCGTATACCACTTCAGTAATTATGAAAATAAGTAGGGTAAAAAAAAGTCCTCCTTTTAAAAACCACCCTATGAATGTGCGGGGTGGCGCAAAAGTCGCCCACCATAAAGTGTAACTTACAGTCAGTAATCGAACTGGTGGCCATTAATACTATTATCGTTTCTTTGTCATCTACGTTGAACGTTCCAAACTCATAGAGCAACTGAAGCAGAAAATAAGAGTCGTGTGTGCCAAGATCAGCGTCAGCGTGGTAATAAGTGTTCAAATATCGTGTGTACAGCGAACCAAAAAGTGGTTTCAAGTTAATGGGCATCAGTTCGAATACTGATTGTGGTGCACGATTTTTTCGCTTTACTGTAAGATACGTTTTTATACGCGACGACCCTGTATAGTAACTTTAATATACATAATGGGTCCGAGTTTATTTGACACAATTTGGGTTAAAATAAGAAAACAGCCCTCATAGTGAATGCAAATGGGTGACCAGTAAATCTTACCATTGAAAACAAAGAAGCTACATTTCAGCACAAACTACGTGAACGAACAAAGAAGCACATTTGCCGCATCAATCCCGACGATGTCGTTGCTGTAGTCCATTATCGAAACGTTGAATAAGTTCGGTCAAAAACAATTTGAGATTATAAATTCATTCATGTTTACTGAACATGCAAAAAACGGGATTTATATCGTTCTCAATAACATGTATTTGTGTGTTTTTATCAAGTAGTTTAACCTACTGTTTTGAACCACTGATTAAACTAATTAACATAATTTCTGGTGCATTACAATTTACTTTACAAGCCATAAATCTTTTTGTATAAGAATGATGATGATGAAGTGCTCTGCCCATTAGCAGGTCCATATTATGACTTCCTCTAGGCTACCATGTCCTGCGCCAGAACTTTTGTTTGTTGATAGGTTCTACTGTACCTTCCTGGATGTCATCCAACATCTTCATTCTTCGTTTACTGCAAGAAAGGACGCTCCAAATCAGTATTTTAATCATTCTCTTTTTCAGAGCTCGGTCAAATCTCCCGGTAAACAAAATAAATAAGAATGCAAAAGTAAATTAAAATATTTTAGCTTGTGCATAATTATGTTATTGGATTACTGATGTTAAACCACGTTCACACAAAAATTAAAGACGTCCCACAACGTTCCATACATAAAAATATTACCTTCTCTTCTCTCAAATTACTCAAAAAATAAGTTTTGAAGGTCATTTCTTCTATCTGAAAAAGATATGTATCATTAAAAGAAATTATATCATCTGACAAGAAGTTTTGATACTCAAAAGAAGGAAAAATTTCCTTGAGAATGCACCATCAAAAGGAAGCTACAAGTTCTAAATTTAGGTTTTATTTTGAGTGAACGCAAATGGATGGTTAATGAACCATATATATATATATATATAAGAACGCAGCTTCTATATTATTAAACTCAAACATGTGTTTAAACTCTCTCTCTCTCTCCTCTCTCTCTCTCTCTCTCTCTCTCTCTCTCTCTCTCTCTCTCTCTCAATATTTTCTGGGTACATGCGACTATCATCAATCCTGTTTTAGAAATCTGTAAAAAAAAATGCAAACTCAAATGTTAATAAGAACTCTGTACATAAACAAGGTATACGCCAAATTTAACTGTTGTCATCAAATGGCTTGTTCAAACATCAATGTAAGTTAACTCCCATATCCATTATGTATTTAATATATGACTGTATTTATAAGGACTTAGAATTGGATTAGGTCTCATTAGAATTCCTATTTGGGCGTTCCTTAGAATACTTTTTGTTAACAATACATGTTCAATTAAAACTGTATAAATAGAATTTACATATATATATATATATATATATATATATATATATATATATATATATATATATATACACACACACACACAGTGTATGTATATATATATATATATATATACTGGAGGAATGTTTCGTTAGTTTTCATATTTCATGTATTCCTCCCACCATCTAAAGCCACTCCCTTGAGCCAATCAAACATCTTCCAAACTAACGTAGCCACCCTTATATGGCACTTATTTCACTCGAATCCCTTACAATGCTTTCTCGTTCGTTTGGAATAATTCATTTATTGTGGGTAATCTCTTATCTTCTTTCGCCTACGCTCATTCCATCCTCAATTCATGTAATGAAAATGTTTATTTTGAAATTTATGAATTTTTTTTATTTTGTGTTTGAGAAAATTCTAAATTTTGGAACGAAAATACATTCTTTCTATATATATATATACAGGGACGTAGAGAGGGGTGGGGGGGCTACGGGGGATTCAGCCTCGCCCGAAAAAAATCATAGGTCTGATATTTTTATCCATTTTTTTGAAATTATAAGTAAATTATAAGTAAGTAGGCCATACCAAGTACCTTCAGCATATGTTTAATTATTATTGTAATACATTTATGAATGCGTTTTTATTAATTTACACTTTTAATATACAGGGTGGCGCAAAAGTCGCGCATCATAGGAATTTTTAGTGTTGACTATAATCTACAGAAGCTAAGGCTAACAAATACCCTAAGATCCACTCTAAGGTTAGCCCGAGAGAAAAGAAAGAGTAGCGGGTTAAGAGAAGAGAATATGGGGTTAAGTAGCAACACCAAAAACTCGTGGGTTAACATTCACTCAGAAAAAGAGAAAAAAAGACTCACCATCATCATCCGCCGGCCACTGCCGACAAGTCGGAAAAATAGTCGGGGAGAATAGGAGGGGGTGAAAAATGAAAAGAAGTAAAATAAGAACGCTTACAAACCATGCAAACACAATCTTAACTCACTGTCATACCATGCAAACTACAGACATGCAAGTAAGAAGAGGATAAGAAAAAAAATTAGGTAAAGTTAAACAAAAAGTGGGTTAGTTTACGCTACGAGCTACATCTACATTCGTGTTAGACTTTTTTTTTTTTTTTTTGCTGGCATATCACACGCTGGCATGTCACAAGCTGGCATTAAACATCAACAGACTCATCCCCGATTACGACTCCCAGAGCTCCTGTTGCTAATTGTTTTTTTTATTTTAAACAACGTTAATATTTTTAAAATGCCTATCTAAACGGTTTTTAAACATATTAACGCTGGTAGAGTTAACGACTGACGCGGGAAGATTATTCCATTTATCAGTTACTTTAAACGTAAAGAAGTTTTTAGCGATATTAGTAATGAAACGTCCGCCACGCAACTTAAATCCGTTATTACGAGTATTGCTATTATCGAAAGTGAACAGTTTGTCAAAATTTACGTTATCGATGTTATTAACGATTTTGAAAACTTCAATAAGCTCCCCCCTTAATCTCCTAGTTTCGAGTGAATGCAAGTCTATCTCTTTAATCCTATCTTCATAAGGCTTGTTGCGCAATGACGGAATTAGTTTCGTGGCACGACGCTGAACCCTTTCTAACCTATCAATATCCTCACGCAAATACGGGCACCAAAACTGAAAGGCATATTCTAAATGAGGCCTGACTAGGGACTTGTAAAGGGGCAATATAATATCCTTCGATTTAAATTTGAAATTACGCGCTATGAAGCCTAACATCCTATTAGCTTTTGCGCAAGATTCCAGGTACTGCTTCCTAACTTTTAAATTCTTAAATACGCGTACGCCTAAATCTACTTCGTCAACGCTTACTAACTCTCTATCATCCATCGTGTACGTGCAATTATTGTTACGAGAACCTATATGCAAAACTTTGCATTTGTCTACGTTAAATTGCATCTGCCACTTATCCGTCCACTCCATAATCCTATTTACATCGTCTTGAAGCCTATTTCTATCGTACTCATTAACAACCTTACCGCCTATTTTAGTATCGTCCGCGAATTTTGACACGTTACTAGTCAAACCTACATCTATGTCGTTAATGTAAATTACGAATAGCAATGGTCCTAACACTGAACCCTGTGGGACACCGCTACCTACATCCAACCTCCCAGATTCACTACCATTAACAACGACCCTCTGTCTCCTAGCACGAAGCTAGCATTAGACGTCAACAGACTCATCCCCGATCGTACGCTTTAACCTTCGCAATTAATCTTCTATGCGGAACTATATCGAACGCCTTTTTAAAATCTAAAATAAATAACGTCAGCCGCTCTATGCCTATCGTATTCGCGCACTATTTCATTATAAAATTCTAACAAATTAGTTAAACAAGATCTATGGCGACGAAATCCATGCTGACTACTATTAATCAAATCTCTACTTTCTAATTGATCGATGATACGATCCCTAACTACGGATTCCAAAAGTTTACCGACAATTGACGTTAAGCTAATGGGCCTATAATTGCTAGCTACTGTGCGTTCGCCTTTTTTAAAAATGGGTGTGACGTTAGCTAATTTGAAGTCTTCAGGAATAATCCCCGTTTCGAGTGACTGATTAAAAATCTTCGTTCGGGGCCTACGATAACATCTTTCAAATCTTTCAAATGTCTGGGATAAAAAGCGTCAGGGCCTGGAGCCTTGCTAATTTTAGCCTATCGATATAATGCGCAATCTCAGCCTCGTAAACAGTTATTTCATCCAAAATAGGCTCGCTACTAAATGGAACGATATCGTCCACGTCGGGGACATTATTTACGTCTTCTACGGTAAAAATTGTCGCAAAAAAGTTATTGAAAATACCCGCCATCGCCTGAGCGTCAGAAGCCTAAGCGCCGTTAACATCTACTAGAGGGCCTATGTTATCTTTTATCAGCTTACGATTATTGACGTGTTCAAAAAACTTTTTGGATTATGTTTACTATCCGCAGCTATAAGTATCTTTAAATTACGCTTAGCATTCCTAACTGATCTTTTAACCTGACGTCTAAGCTCGATATATCTATTAAAGTTAGCTGCCGTGCCATTGCGCTTATTAAGTCTATACGCTCTGTTACGCTTGTTTATGAACTCGCATATTTCGCTTGTCCACCATTTGGGCCTACCATGATTTCTAGCGGGCTTGGGCCTACGAGGAATAAACTCCCTTTCAATATTCATAAAACTTTCTTTAAACGCCTCCCAATGCAAATTTGTGTCATTACTCATAAATAAGTTATCCCAGTCCACTACTCTCATCTTGTCCACAAAACTATCAAAATTAGCCCTACGAAAATCAGGGACTTCTATTACGTTACTATCCTTAGTGTTTTCTATCAATAACTTAAACCTAAGAATTTGATGATCACTACATCCTAAACTCTCGCCTACTTCTAAACTATCGACTATATTTTCGCCGTTCGTCATCACCAAATCTAAAATATTGTCACCGCGCGTTGGTTCGGTGACTATCTGTCGTAAAAAATTATCCTCCATGAACTCGATCAATCTCAAACCCTCCTCATTACCAGTAAAAGTCTCGTAATTAACATTTGGGCAGTTAAAGTCTCCGACAATTATACTATTCCGATTGTCAATAAAGTTACCGGATAATCTCTAGGAGCGCTCCACTTTTCAATATTAAACATACACTCATAAAACATATACCATTTGAAAGATCACATTTTTCTGAGTCTAAAAATGTAGTAATCCAAAAGTATCAATAGCAAATAAAAAGTAACGATTTAATTAATTGTTTGACGCGTGACGTCATTAACTACATTATAAAGGTTGGCTAAGTTATAAATCCTCAGTCTGTGTTGTAAGATGGTATTTTGGGTAATTGTTACGCTAACCTAACCTAACATGAATATGTTATTACATTATCATTTGTATAATTTAGGTCTCGGGGGTACGGGGACCAAGCCCGCGTAAAGATCACGCATCACAAATTGATCGGTATAGGGTTTCATATTTAAACCGTTACTTTTTATTTGCTATTGATACTTTTGGATTACTACATTTTTAGACTCAGAAAAATGTGAGCTTTCAAATGGTATATGTTTTATGAGTGTATGTTTAATATTGAAAAATGGAACGCTCCTAGAGATTTACCAAGTTAGCAAGAAGTGAGTAAAATCTAGTATCGGTATCGAAGGGTTGAACGGGAGGTCTATAAACAACAATTAAAACTAATACTACGCGCCCTAACTTCAACGCATATCGCATTAATTGCTGCCGGAAAATCTCAACCTCGATAGCCCTAAGGGAATTACGAACGTACAGCAAAACGCCGCCATCAAACCTATGTAACCTATCATTAGTAGAGAGTTTAAAACCCGGTATATCAAGTTCCCCCAACAAGTCCCGAGTTACGGTATTTAACCACGTTTCAGTGATGGCAACTATATCGTAGTTGCCAGAATAAATTATTGCCTTAAATTCATTCAATTTATTTCTAATACTACGCGAGTTACAATAAAAGACGTTTAAGTTATTTTTTACGACGGGCCGGCGTTTTAAACTATTTTTCATGTCGGGCCCGCGTTCCCCGGACCCACAACGTTTAAAGAAGGCTTCGACCTATACAGCTTTCGCACGTTTTCATCTATTAACCTACCTAGCCAAGCATTACCTATTTCATTAAAATGCACCCCCATCTTTTATAAAAAGGCTAGGATCACTGAATTCGGACCACAGCTTTACGAAGGGTACATTTTCCTCAGCACAAATCTTCTAATTTATTATTAAAAAATATTGTTTTTGACGTAATCCTAAGACCCAAACCGTGCCTAGGAGTAATACCTAAAACTAAAGACCTATCTAACCTCACCTTCAGGGACCTAATTAACCCCCTATATCTCTCCAAAAGGTCAGGCACTCTCGTATCGGGCCTATACGAGTCGCTACCCCCTACCATCGTCACCAACATCGAGTGACGGGAGGCAACGTCAATCCTATCCACTTCGTCTCTAACTCTGTCAACCCTGCCCCCTGGGAGACAGACCTTCCTCCTCTTGGTTGGATGCCGTTCAACGAACTCTTTCTCCATGTGGCGCACTAAAGAGTCCCAAAATAAAATAGTTTCCCCCTCATTCACGTCCCTTTCCAAATGGGCGAAAGGGTTCGAAACCTCGATAAGGTGGGGATTCCTATCACTTAACGTACGCGGCCTAGCTCCACCCTTAACTTCTCTAAATCCTTCCATCTACTAATCTCGGACCAACCTTAACCCCTTCCTCAACTCTATCCAACCTTCCTGATAAGCTACCTAAACTAGAAACTAGGTTACGCACCTCACCCTTCAAATTACTAACGTCTTCAACGTTAGTATTGGTTCGGCTTTCGTCAACCGTAGCCCTACCCCTGCCCTCATCAAGCGTTGCAAGTCTTTCCGTTACCTCACGTACTCTGCGTTTCATGTCAACTATTTCCTCCATTAACTCGCAAAAGAAACAACTGATCTCTCGGTAATCGCCATAGGACCGCCGTTATAATCTTTAAATTCCGAATACCACCGGTTTACCCTACACCTAACACACGACGCTTTCTGCGACGGCATCGCGCAGTTAAAAATTAGTTTATAACCGTCACAAGTTTAAGTTAAATTAAGCCGGCAGGCTATGAAAACTTCTAAATCGCTAAAAACCACTAATATTCAATTACTTAACTATAACAATGTGAATATGAACGGAAGTACATAAAATTCAAAACTTTCCAAAAGTAAAATTCTCAGCAATATGCAAAAGTAGATGCAATATCAGAGAGCTCAGGAAATGCGTCCGTTCAGTACAGAGTCTGGCTGACGAATGAGTTGTACCTGGTATTCCATACATTAAAACCAAGCTCACCCTCTCGTCTGTTATTAATTTCGCAGTCATCCCCTACCTAAAAGAAAAAAAATAATATATTTTGTCAACACTGAAATTCCTATGATGCGCGATTTTTGCGCCACCCTGTCTCTCCGCAGTCAACGTGCTACAAAAGGTTATGTAATAAAATCACTAAATCATGGTTGACTGAAAACACTGTAGTTTTTCAATTTCCTATGCGTTTAACATAGCACTGCGGAGAGACTTTTCGAACGCACTGTGTGTGTGTATAATATATATATATATATATATATATAATATATATATATATATATATATATATATATATATATATATATATATAGACACACACAGTATCCCATATATACAATATCCCATAGTTGTGTATCTGGCCCGTAAAGCGTGACCTGGATGACTTCCTCCTTTAGTTAAATTATCAAGTCCTCTCCATTAAGTTTATTTTAGAAGTGGAACAAAACAACTCAATCACGTTTTTAGATGTGCGTGTACATAGGGAAAGCCCAGGTTTTAAGTTTAGTATCTATCGGAAAAAACAATCAATTTGTCCTACGTACACTTTTACTCCGGATATGACACCCCCCAGTAAAAATCAACAGTATTGGAAGTGATTTGTGTTACCCACCTTCTTTTTGAGAATCTTGTCTTAAAAAGGCAAAACGAACTTTCTATCGTGTGAATAATAATCCTCGCACTTTGTCAAAGAATATTTTAGTACTTCCATTTTTCCCGGGCTTTTTAGGCATTGCTACTGTACTTAATCTTTATGACAATATTGTGAAAAATATCATAGTAAAAAGTAGCCCTACCAATAATTCAGGCATTATCTATAAAATTGGTTGTAAACAATGTGATTCCTTTTACATTGGACAGACGGGAAAGGATTTGCACACGCGTGTAAAACAGCATCAATATTCCGTTAGAACGAGACAGTCAGAGTTATCTCACTGTATTGATTGGAATAATGCTTCAGTTTTGTTTCACTCAAGCAACATTGTTAATAGAAATATTCTTGAGTCTGCCATTATTCAACTTACAAATAATTTTAACATTAGCCAGAGCCTTTTTTCGCTTGATCCTATTGTTTTGAATTCGTTCAGTACGGATTTAGACAAGAGGGGCAAAGTGCTAAAAGTGTGGTAGTTTTTTCCTTATAAATTTGTATGCTCCTCTTACAATTTTTACTTTTCTATTTTATTAATTTTTTTGTGACCTATATATAGCCTCGAACTTATTCATTTCAGTGTTCCTGAGGATGTCATTAGACGAAAGCGTTTGAGCACCATTTTGTGCTTTCTTTTTCCTTCGTGGTTATTTTCATTATATATATATATATATAATATATATATATATATATATATATATATATATATATAATATATATATATATATATATATATATATATTATATATATATTATATATATATATATATATATATATATAGTTAAACTCAGAGTCCAAAAATGCCAGGAATCTTTTCCTGATTTTATGTCCACAGAAAATAAAACCTTCATTTCTTATACATAACATATTTAAAAAAAAATTTCAAAGCTTTTATGAAGGTGAAAGGCGTTGTCGCTTCACCTGTCACGTCGAGGAGGTTGTAAGAAATGAAGCCACGCTCTAATAATACGTTAATGAAATTAAAGAAAATTGAACTTTATTATTAAAATGATTTCTATACCACACATCCATTATTATAACAGATCCAAATAATGGATCAAACTTTGAGCCAATTACTTTACTCATATGGTGGGAATGGATGAAGCTCGTATATATCTATTTTATATATACACACAAATTTATTTATTTATTTATATATTTATTTATTAATAATTTTGACACTTAATATAAATGCACAATAAAATTTATATATAAATTGAACATGAATTTAATTTCTTCGTTCTTCATATAAATACATTTTAAAATCTTTCGTTCTCTCATTTTGGAATTTCCTATAAAAAAAAATCCTTTTTTACCCGACGATGACTAATTATAGTTTTTATGAATATGTTGTCAGAGTAGGAATAATTAATTTGAATAATTAATTACTGAAATTATTTTCAAATTGTGCCCAAGTTGTTCAAAATAATTATAAAATAATGTGTAAAGTTCAATTAAAATATTTATATGAAAAGCAATTTTATATATACAATATATATAAATATATACAATTTTGTTATTTTTTAACAAATGTTCAGGATCCGCTTGCGACCGACCCTTCAGCAGCATTTCTCTTCATTTGTGGGAGTTACTTTCAACTTTCATCCTTCCAATATAATCTGCCACACAAGGTTTACAAGTTTCTCGGCTACTTCGGTTCCATATATATATATATATATATATATTTCAACTGCAAACAACACGCAGTATAATTAACGTAAAGAACGACGCTTGTATAGAAGAACATTCCGCGCAAGATGAGGAGGGAGAACGAACAAATGAAAAAATGAGGTAACCACCCGGGAATCGAACCCGGGATCTTCCGATTGCCGGTCAGATATGATAACCACTACACCATGGGCCTCACTCGATCAGAAGTCGTAATTCTCCTACATACGCGCAGAGGCCCATGGTGTAGTGGTTATCATATCTGACCGGCAATCGGAAGATCCCGGGTTCGATTCCCGGGTGGTTACCTCATTTTTTCATTTGTTCGTTCTCCCTCCTCATCTTGCGCGGAATGTTCTTCTATACAAGCGTCGTTCTTTACGTTAATTATACTGCGTGTTGTTTGCAGTTGAAATGTGTATATATATGTGCGGCATGCGGGAGGTGCCCCCTTGGGGCATTGGTTTCTGCGCGTATGCAGGAGAATTACGACTTTTGATCGAGTGAGGCCCATGGTGTAGTGGTTATCATATCTGACCGGCAATCGGAAGATCCCGGGTGGTTACCTCATTTTTTCATTTGTTCGTTCTCCCTCCTCATCTTGCGCAGAATGTTCTTCTATACAAGCGTCGTTCTTTACGTTTTATATATATACAGGGTGGGCCGAAAGTCTGGATCCATAGGAAAATATTTATTTTAATACATAAATTACAACAAATGGTAAATACTTAAAATGAATATCAACTTTAACTCGTAAATGCGTATCCGTGATACTGTACAGTGGTTCGTACTCCAGTATAAACAACAAATTATAACAAATGCTCAAATTGGCGGCCTCTGACATCGAGACACTTAGGGATGGAATTTATGATTTGTAATAATTCTTCGAATTGACGTTATCGAGATGCGTGTTTCATTTGATAATCTTCTCGTTGACTTTACTGGACTATTCGTTAAAGTTTCACATACCATTGCAGAGGTACAGGGTGTCCGAGAATTATCTGTACAATTTTTGGCTGTTATTAAAAGTCAACCATGAAGTGTAGAAATTCTAGTTTTGTCCCATTTTACAGAGAAACTCATTAAGTTTTTTCTGATAACAAGTTTTGACAAGTTTTTTCTTTTTTGTACGCGAGTGACAGACATTGATGATTTAAAAGCAAGAATCACAGCTGCTATTGAGCGAATTGATGTGGATATGCTGCAGCGTACATGGCAACATTTGGATTATCGATTGGATGTTTTGCGAATCACTAATGGTGCACATATCGAATGTTTGTAACAACGTTACTTTAATAAAAGAAACTTTTGAAAATACAGATTCTAAATAATCTTGTTTAAGAATTTTACGTGTGTTATCAAGAATTTTATTAAAAGATGAAATTGTACAGATAATTTTCGGACACACTGGAATTTCTAAAAAACTTGTCAAAACTTGGTATCAGAAAAAACATAATGAGATTCTCTGTAAAATGGGACAGACTGGAATTTCTACACTTCATGGTTGACTTTTAATAACAGCCAAAACTTGTACAGATAATTCTCGGACACCCTGTATTTTCATCAGTTGCAGTTTTTGGACGACCAGAACGCCGTCGATCATGTACACTTCCTGTTTCTTTGAAACGTTTAAACAACTTGCCAACAGTCGCATGTGTTACTGGATGCTTATTAGGATGATTTCTATTGAATTCGGTAGCAACTTCTCTGTGTGTAGCGCCCTGTCTTGCGTACATGAGCACAAGTTCTACCCGGTCTTCTGTTGTTAGATTCGAAGCCATTTCTGGGCTGAAATAAAAAAGTATTTGAGTATTTATACTGGAGTATGAACTACTGTACAGTATCACGGATACGCATTTACGAGTTAAAGTTGATATTCATTTTAAGTATTTACCATTTGTTATAATTTATGTATTAAAATAAATATTTTCCTATGGATCCAGGCTTTCGGCCCACCCTGTGTGTGTGTATATATATATATATATATATCACTTAAAGCTCCCAGCACTAAATACTATGTATTAATTTGTCGGGGATTTTAACATTCCATTCATAAAATGAGAAAAGAATGAAGTTATTTTTTATTGAGTTGTTGTATGCACGGCCACATTATAAATGACGACAGAACTCGGGCAAAAATGCTGTTTTGCATCGTGGAAAATTTTGTATTTAGTTAGGAAATTTGTAAAACAAGTAGAACGGAGAATGTTTTGGGTTTAAAATTGACAAATAACAGTGGCATGACAGTATATAAAAATGTAATGCAAAAATAAAAATTTTGATCATAGCATAACTGATATACGAATAAAGTTAGAAACCAAAAGACCTATAACTCGTTCTAGAGAGACGGAAGAAATATTTCAAGGATAAAAAATTACTTTAAAGGAAGAAGACTTAAAGAAGAATTAAAGATAGTACATTGGGAATTGGTACTGCGGGAATAATTCCCAGAAGAAATACTCGTTATGGTAGAAAAGAAACAAAACCTCTATTTCTGAAACATGTTTCGAAGAGATAAAAAAAAAACGTAGCAAACTCGAGGGGAAAATCAAAATGTGATTTAGATTCTAGAAACAAACGTGAAAAGATATCCGCAGATGCAAAACGGACGCGAGAAAACTCTAGCTAGGAAAAACCTGCACGAAATTGAAACGGGCCCGAAACAAACATCCGCGAGACGAACGAAGAAGAAAACAAAAAATAACCTATAATATTTCAACACTTACGCGAAATGGAAAATAAAAAGTAAGGAAAGTGCTTAGCGTTAAAATATGGAGCAAACAAATACGCAAATGACCCTCAAATGACCTCCATGAACGTGAACATTGCTCCCTCATTCAAAGGTAACATAGCAATGCCTAAGAATTATCGCCCAGTAGCCTTCACCTCCCACTGTATAAAGTCATTTGAACGGGTAATTAGAGACAAAATTGCTTACTAACTACAGGAAAAGAAATTATTTAGTCCGAGCCAACATGGATTCAGGGCTGAAAGATCATGCCGATCACAGTTATTAGACCACCAGGAGCAAATACTGGGAACATTGTCGAAGTGAAAATATAAACGTAATATATACTAATTTTGCAAAAAACCTTCAATAGATGTGATCATGGGATTCTAGCACACAAACTTAGTTGCGACGATAGGTATTTAATCTTCTGACTCAAAGAAGACAAAGAATATTAGTTAAATCTGAAATACAGAAGTCATCAACTCTGTCACAAAGGGCAGAGTACTAGCTTCCTTGCTGTTTAAAATGATGATGGAAGACATAGATGCTGGTATTAAAGACAATATCATATCGTGCTTCGCGATGACACAAAGCTACGGAAGAAAATAGCAAATAAAGGTGACATAGAAAAATTACAAAATTACATTGAACTGTTTTTCAGGTAGGCAAAAGATAACAATATGAAGTTCAACAAATAAAATTTTCAACTCATAAAGAGTACAAAACGCTGCAAGAGAAACAGATAACACCAAACCATTACAATTATAACAGTTATAGAAAAATAATAGATATTATCTGGCGGAGCTTCCATAACAGAAAATCAAGCATCATGCTAAAACTATGGAAGAGTTTAGTCCTACCAATAATTGAGTATTATTGGTCAGCACTCTCAAGCCCATACAGAAAACGAGATATCGCAAATATAGGAGCCATACAAAGGACTTCTACATCTAAAATAGAGGAAACGAAAGATGAAGACTACTGGTCACAACTACAATCCTTGAAACTTTACTCCCTAGAAAGAAGACGTGAGCGATACGCAATAATATATATCGTCAACTAACACTATAATTGCCAAAGTAAGTCAATATTTGATGTTTAAGAAAAATAATACTTCATCCAATTGCACCGAAATCTGATTTAATTATGGTATTAGTCTCATTATATGGAAAATACTCGAGGGATATGTCCCAGTCTTTACAAATCATATAAACACAGGGTAGGATGTACTATCCCAGCTGCAGTGGGACAGAGGGCCACGAAAACGAAGAGTGAAAATACTCTTAGAATACGAGGCCCAAAACTGTGCAACGCGCTGCCAAAAGAATGGAGGAACCTACGCACCATCCTAACTACCTTCAAACAATAACTCGACAGGGTCCTGTATAAAGTGTTTGACCAGCCGTGTGTAGGGCAAAATGAGAGTTGAAAGCAACCGTTGATAATCTTTTAACAGTTTCACGTTTTAATTTGCAACTTTCTTTGCATACATTTACATCTACTTTAAATAAAAAAATTATTCTTCATTAAAGGTTTAAACCTTAATTTTATGTGAGGATTTTTGCGAACTTTATAAAAGTACATTGTAATACAGTAGTTTCTATGGTTACAAGCAGAGTATTATATATACTGTATATGTTAAGGTCTTTTTGCGAAATCAGCCTTTTTGCAAAAGGGTTAAGTCATAATATTTTCTTTAAACAACGGTCGATTTCGCAAAAAGGTCGTAACATATATATATATATATTATATATATATATATATATATATATATAGAGAGAGAGAGAGAGAGAGAGAGAGAGAGAGAGAGAGAGAGAGAGAGAAAAGTCTTTTGGGATTTTATACATACAAATAGTTTGTTAATAAATAAATTTCAATGCTATCACTGCAGTGTATGCGATACTTTCAAAGCAACTATACAAGGCCAGGAATGGCCCTAGCTAGGCCCTATCCCCAGTCACCAGTCACCACCATGTCAGTAAGGATGGAATATAGCAATGAAGAAAATGTGTATCTTGTATTGTGGGCTATTTCTTATACTAATTGTAAAGAAAGTTTGCGTTTATTTAAAAAAAAATATAATAAGCCTCCACCAAATGCAGCAACTCTTCCATACTGGAAACTCAAACTTTTGGAAACAGGAAGCCTGGTAAAAGATCGTCCAAGAAGCGGAAGGCCAGTAACTGCGACAGGAGACAATAACAAACAAAATGTCCTCGACAGTTTTCAAGTCGATCCAACAACTTGAACGAGAAAAGTCGCACAGGAATTGGGTATTTCCAAATTTTCAGTAGCAAAAATACTGAAATCACAAGGGTACCACGATTACAAACCCATTTACTCTCACCTCATATACGACGATGATTCTGATAAAAGGCTGTTGTAGTTTACTGAAACAATGAGACAAAAGTTCAACAGTGATTCACATTTCCTTGGGAAGATCAAATTTTCAGATGAATGTGTCTTCGGTTTAACGAGTAAATGAAACAACAAACGCAACGTTCACGACTAGGCAAAAAAAAAATCCCTAAATACGATTGGGTAAACCGTTAAAACGGCTACACGAACAGTTTTGGCGTGCATTGGTTATTCAGGACTCGTTTCCTTTGACATATCGAGAGATACGATGGATAGAAAACGCTATTGCCAGGTATTGAAAGACAAAGTTTTGCTACAGTTTACTAAGGGCGTTGGCAGGAATTAGTTTTATGAACATGATGGAGCGCCGCCACATTACTCTACAGCTGCCCGTGAGATTCTGGATACGAACCTTGAAGAAAGATAGGTTGGGGAAGGTCCCATCGAGTGGCCAGCCAGATCACTTGATTTAACCTCATGTGATTTCTGTCTTTGGGCTTATTTGCGTGACAAATTCTACACTCCTGGTTTTATCTATCCAAATGTGAATGCCCTTGAAGCCATATTTTTATTTTAAACCGCATATTGACAGATCTGATGTTATCGTGATGTGCCGAGTTAACTAAAAATGGAAAGTGAAATATGTATTTTAACATGGATTAAAGTTAACCATACATATGAACCAAAATTAAATGCTTAAAATTAAAAATTAAGTGTTAAGCAAGACATGACTTCATCTTTTACAACGAAGAGAGAATGTATAAAGGAAATGAACACTGCAGAATTTAACACGATTACATTATTAAGCTAAATCTAAAAAAATGATTAAGTAATTTAAAAAAAGAAATAATTCACCAATTATTTAGCAAAAATAAAATAGAAAGAAAAATAAAAAATTTCTTCGAATTTGCGTTTTATATACAGTTAGCGTTACGCGAGTTTGGACTTTATATGAAAAAATTAATATAATAATATTGATTATTCATTTTTACAAAAAGAAATACAAGAATTATTCATTATTCACTTTTACATATATATACCAGGTGTCTCCAAAAAAATGTTCTAATCTAAAAAAAAAAGGAAGCTAGACACAAAGACAAACTCAATACGTACGTAAGACATAGGAGTTTGTTAACCTTCATTAAACAACATGTTCAGAGTAATCGCCATTTTTTCTAACACAGTATTCAACCTTATATGATACAAATGATTGATATTGGAAATAGCTCAGCGGGGATGTTGTTGATTACCCCACTTAAAAAGGACAGGGGTGTGAGGTCAGGTGAGTATGGGGATCATTCCAATGGCTGATGAAGGGAGATTAGTCGCCCGGAAAAAATGTAAAAGTTGCGAGTTTCAGAAACAGTGTGTGGAGGAACTCCATCCTGCTGAAACTACTGTGAATCTGGAGTTCTATAGCCTTATTAGCATTATAGTCTATTGGTAGCGGCATCGTCTTTTCCTAACTTCGTAGACACTAGGAAAAATTATAGCTTTAAGTATGAAATAGTGAAAGAATGGTTTTAATATGCAATATTTATTAGTTATTAATTAATGAAAGGTTAGAAATATATAACTATATACATATAGGTATATGCAGAATAAAAACCACAATATCCCTTATAAAATAACGGGAAAATGAAAATAGGGACATTTTGGGGGAAAGGGGGACACCATATATATATATATATATATATATATATATATATATATATATATATATATATATATATATATATATATATATATATATATAATGTTATAATGTTTCAGACCAACAAAGACCCTAGGATCCACTCATGGCTGGTCTACCTAACTGTGTTCGTAATCGTGTATTGTGTATGTCCTCCGTGGTGGCGGAGGGGACCAACAATTTTACGTGGGTTCCGAACCACAAGAACATAAGAAACTTATTTAAAAACTGCCGGTAAATTGGCAACGACCAATTTTTACGAAACTAAACAATTATCAATTTAAAAATAATTAATTATCGGTTTAAAACTAAAGATAGAATCTCTCGGTCCAGAGGAGCAAGTCATAATAGACTACTATCCACAAATATGTTACATTCTACAGTATATCTATTTATAACGGACATGCAAATATATCAGATCCAAAGAATCCAGTCAATTTCATTACGGTATCCATCAAGTCACGGTCCATATCGATTGCGGACCAAGTCAAAATTTACAACCATATACATTATCAATTTAAAAATAATTAATTATCGATTTAAAACTAAAGATAGAATCTCTCGATCCAGAGGATCAAGTCATAATAGACTACTATCCACAAATATGTTACACTCTATATCTATTATATAACGGGCATGCAAATATATCAGATCCAAAGAATCCAGTCAATTTCATTACGGTATCCATCAAGTCACTGTTCATATCGATTGCGGACCAAGTCAAATTTACAACCATATACATTACAATATATACACATACGAGGAAAAGTGTAGGTGTGGCTGTAAAGACTGTACAGTAATGTAGAAATGTGTGTGCACCCATTATGGGTCTCCCATTTAAAGGTGTTTGTGGGGCAAGTGAAGATCATGAGTTTTTCAATACCTCACAGTACTATGGGGGGCACCGCTCGGCAGAGGAATCTCTTTAAATGGGGTGTGTAAGGACAGAGAGTATCCCCTAACCCAAGACGCTGCCTCCCTATATCCCACAACACTTGTGTTGAGCTGTGGGATCTACCCCCACAAAGCCTTAATTTTACTACCTTAAACTATACCTTTTCTATCAACATGCGCGTCCAATCGATTCTTAAACATGTTTATAGACGTGCTACTAATTACTTCTACCGGCAAACTATTCCAGCTATTTACTATTCTATGCGTAAAAAAGTTTTTCGCAACTGCTGTCTCGAACCTTCTACTTGTCAACTTACACCCGTTATTTCTAGTCCTATTATATTGAGATATTTCGAAAAAGCTATCTCTATCTACGTTATCAAACCCATTCATAATTTTGAAAACCTGGATTAGATCACCCCTTAACCTCCTAGTCTCGAGTGTAGTCAATTTTAACTCTTTAAGCCTATCCTCGTACGACTTTGACCTAAGAGACGGAATCATCTTAGTTGCTCGTCTTTGAACTCTTTCGATTTTGTCTATATCTTTGCGCATATGCGGATTCCAAAATTGGACCGCGTACTCCAAATGGGGTCTAACTAATGATTTATAAAGAGGAACTATAATATCGCGCGATTTGTACTCAAAATTTCGAGCTATAAAACCTAACACTTTGTTCGCCTTATTGACCGCCGCTGTACTTTGTTTCGCTACTTTTAAATCACCAGTGACTATAACTCCTAAATCTTTTTCCTGCTCTACGCTTGTTAAATCTTTCCCTGACATACTATACGCAAAATTACCGTTACGCGAACCTATATGCATAATTTTGCACTTATCCACGTTAAATCTCATTTGCCATGTGACTGACCAATCAACGATTTTATTCAGATCTTCCTGAATTTTACCTCTATCTTCGTCATTAATCGCCCTACCACCCAGCTTCGTGTCATCCGCAAATTTTGAAACTGTACTGACTAGGCCGACATCTAAATCGTTAATATATATAAGAAAAAGCAAGGGGCCCAATACAGAACCCTGAGGAACGCCACTCGCTACATTAGCCCAACACGACTCCGCTCCATCAACGACCACCCTCTGTTTCCTGCCTCGCAACCATTCTTCTAGCCACTTTATTACTACACCCCTGATTCCATGAGCCTTAGTTTTTTCAATCAGTCTTTTGTGCAGCACGGTGTCAAACGCTTTTTGAAAATCTAAATACACTACATCAACCGCCCGATGTCTATCGTAAACGTCAACCACGCTTTGGAAAAATTCTAAAAGATTAGTTAAGCAAGATTTGTTTCGCCTAAATCCGTGCTGCGTATTTCTAACTAGCTTATGGAATTCTAAGTGTTCGACTATACGATCCCTAATTATTGATTCCAGTAGCTTACCTACAACAGACGTTAAACTGATAGGCCTATAATTTCCCGCCGCACCTTTATCGCCTTTCTTAAAGATAGGTGTTACGTTTGCTAACTTGAAATTATCTGGTACGCACCCCTCAGAAATAGACGCATTAAAAATCTTTGTTTGCGGCACAACAATGCTATCTTTTAATTCTTTTAGTTGTATGGGATATATGGAATCCGGACCCGGTGATTTACGCGTTTTCATTTTATCAATATAGCGCATTACTTCCCCTTCACTAACGACAATATTATCCAAAATATTACCATTATCAAAAGGTATTATGTCTATGACCGTAGGGATATTCGTTACATCTTCTATAGTAAAAACTGACGTAAAAAATTCGTTTAGCAAGGTAGCCATTTCCATGTTTTCAGAGACTAGATCTCCATTTCCATTTTTTAATGGACCTAAGACACTTTTTACTGGATTTCTATTATTGACGTATTGAAAGAATCGCTTGGGATTTTCTTTACCGTCACGAGCTATGGAGATTTCAAATTCGCGTTTTGACTTTTTTATTACACTTTTAGCTTCACGCCTTAGAGATATGTAGTTGTTTCGTAACAACAGATTATCTTTATCGCACTTGTATAGCCTATAAGCCCTCTCTCTACTCTTTATAATGTCTCCTACTCTAGAAGTAAACCACAAGGGCTTGTTGTTTACTTTCGCACGCTTAATTTTGTACGGTACACATTCCTCATTTATAGTCCTAAATACCGTTACGAACGATTCCCACATTAGTTTTGCGTTGGAGTTCCCCATTACGTTTTCCCAATTGACGTGTGAAAATTTATTTCGAAATTTACTAAAGTCTGCGTGCTGGAAGCTAGGAATTTTAGTCGAGTTAGTTGGTTTCGAGTGACTTACTGAGAGGACAAACTCTACCATATTGTGATCGCTATTGCTCAACGGTTCTATTACTTGAAGATCAGTAATTAGCCTATCATCCGTAGTTATTACTAAATCTAAAATACTGTCCAACCTCGTAGGTTCCCCAACCTTTTGAATAAGAAAGCTATCCTCGAGAAAATTAACTAAACGATTACCTTCCGCGTCTCCCTGCATTGTATCGTAATTCACGTTGGCGCAATTAAAGTCACCCATAACTAAAGCCTGCTCACTACCGATTATTCTCTTTAGTCCACGATATAACGCTTCGTCCGTAGCAGCTGTTTGATTTGGGGGCCTATATATAACCGCAACAAGAAGTTTGAAATCGTTCAATTTAAGTTCTGCTATAGTCGAATCTATCGGTTCTGGAATCGAGTGCTTTACTTCTATAACGTTCGCAATATTATCTTTGATATACAACATAACACCGCCTCCTCGCCTACCTATTCTGTTTTTAACAAAAAGTCTATAACCTTTAATTTGATACTCCCCTACAAAGTCACGTGTTTCAGTGCTAAGCCACGATTCATTTATCGCAATTAAATCATAGTCTTTACAAGCAATTAAAGAAAAAAATTCGTTTATTTTATTTCGTAGGCTACGAGCATTTAAGGATAGAACCTTCAAATTGTTTGTAATTGCGACACCTTCGCGAGCGCGGGGGAAATTTGTGGCATTTACGCTGGGACCGTTCGGCTTACGGCAGCCTGAAAAGAAGAGACAGTATTATGAAAGAGTCTTCCTAAACGCGCAGCTCCAACTTCATTAAGATGAAGTCCATCTTCGAGGAACAAGTCCCTCCTGCCGTAGAAACTGTTCCAAAAATTAGCAAAATGCACTCCTTCCTGTTGGCAAAGAGACTTTAGGTTATTGTTAATATAGGTCGCCTTGCTGTAGAAATCGCTTCGTTGGATAATTCGAGGAAGTATACCTGTTAAAACAATCTTATTAGTTTTCTCTTTTAATCGCTCTAATAAGTCCCTGTACCTAGCCAGCAGTTCTTCCGATCTAGAATTTAAAACGTTATTAGTACCGACATGAATAACATACGTTGTGTCCTCGGCGGTACTGTCTGTAAAATGGTCAACATTATTAGTTATATCCTCCACCCTTGCACCAGGGTAGCAATAACGGCGCCTACGACGAGTGTTTCTCCCACAGAATTCCTCGAGCTGCCCTCGAACAATGGAATCACCAACGAGTCGTATTTCCGGTTCATCAGTATCTTCGAACCCTAAAACAGAAAACTTATTGCTTGTTATTACTGGTAGACAAGGCTTTGCTTTTCTCAATGGGGCTCCATTTCGCACTCGAACGAAGGGTTGGGAACTAGGGGAAGAGTGAGGGCTATTAGTACTTTTTATATTATTAATAGAAACTGAGGCAGGCAGTTGCCCCAACTTTGTCCTACAATGCTGTTCAAACTTTTGTTGTTGCATATTGACAAAACAAATACCCACGTGCAATTTTTTGAAGATTCATGCATATTCGAGTGAGCACCAGCAATTTGAAAAATAGCGATTTTGCTTATACGGCATACGCGCCTATATATGAGATTACACAACCATCATAAGGGATATTAACACAAATCATTTGCCTGTCTTAATTAAAAGCTGTTATCACTAACACAAAAAAGTTAATCATTCTTATTCTCTCATGGTACATTAAGGGGTTTTATTATATATTCACAAGGTATTATTTCTCTAGAGCAAGAAACCATGATTTCTGTTCGGAAACAGATGATCGTTTGCGCTGATTAGGAACGTGGAGTCTGTCATTTTCAACTACTTGAAGGACTTCTTGAAAGCGCTCCTCATCCCTGGCAACATTAAGAAAGTCATGGCAAAGTTTTACACCACGCTCTGCAGCCTCATTGACGACCTGAAGCTTGTCCACAACCCGTTTCATGTTCAGGTAGTCGTCATGATCCGCCCATTCACTGGCTGGACTGTGGAGAAACTGATAGGGCATGCCTAAAATGGTGAAGAACCGGCTTGAGTCAGGCCCAATTAGGTCCACCAGGGCAGTGCCACTTTCTGGGACAGGGGGAAGATATGGCTTTCCATAGCCCCCATGATTGAGCCCCACTCTCTTAGTAACTTCAGTGCCTTCATGGCAAAGAAGGGCCTTCCTCATCTCCTCTTTTGTCCTTTCTTGTACTTGGGACGAGAACAAAGCCAGTGGGGCCAACTCCTCAGTTAGGTACCAAGTGTGTCTACCGAGTGCCACACATGCTTTGTCAACTATTGTGGCGTCATATGGGGCAAATTCAGCCAAGGTTTCGACCAAATTCAAGTCATTCAGTGGCGCACTTGCTGGAACGGGGCAAACAATCCACCATGGGACATAAACAGCGACTGTGAACACAGCAAACCGTTCTAACTTGCTGATTTGACTTTTAGTCACAACCTCGGCTTTGGGAAGCTGCTCTTTGATCTGGCCTGACAAAAGAACAATCTTGAGGGTATAGAGCAGTTTAGCCATCCACCTTGCTTTGTGAAGTGCGCCGGGGTAGACCATTGTGAAGTTCACTGGCTCGGATCCTTTAGTTACAAGCAGCAGACAAAGCTCTACCAGCTCCTTGTAGTCGCCACGTGTAAATGGTTGGGCTAGAGATTCACGGAAGAAGTCAGCCATCTCCTGCTGGCGCTCCTCAAACACTCCAGGCATTGCGGGGTAGTAGTATTTCTTTTTTCATTGTACGCCAGTTGAGAGAAATGGTTCTTGAACCTAGAAATGCAATTATTGGGGTTATTGTATTTCGTACTAATCTATAATATTGTTTTAGGGGTATTAAGATTGATATGATCGATCATTTGCTTGGTGTTAGTATATCTTATAAGTCTAATAAAAGAAATTCCACTAAATTTGTTCATTAGATAATAATATTCCTTGTTATTTTGTAAAGCTTATGACTCACCTCTGGAAAACCATTATGTTTGGACTTGAAGAGCCCTCCACTTTCAAGCAATCCCAGCAAACACCTAGGATGACTTCGCCCACATGCCTGCGACAGGCGCACCAGAATATGGCACGCTCTAATTCCTTTTGGAGGGAGATGCAAGCAGCTGTTTTTTGTCCTGAAAAAAAAATGTAATTGTAGTTTAAGGCCACCATTTCAGGCACGTGCTTTTTGCAGATTTCTGTTAAATCATTCACTGTATTTTGGTATTAATGTCGTGATAAATTCACGCTGATGTTTGAAATAGGTTTACCTGTATTGGATAAAGTTGTGTCGAAAACCATACCAACGACATTCTGTTCACACTTCTAATCGACCAGAAGTTGTTTGGTTGCTGTTGATATCAAGTCTCTTTGAACCAGGCCAGCTTTTTGAGTCAAATGCGGAAGAGGTGGGACTCCAAGAAGCTTTGTGCCATTGACACCAGACACAAGAATGGGCAGGCGGTCATCAGTGCCTTTGGAATCCAGCGTGTCCATAAGTTTACCATCCCAGTGCACCAGTACTTTGTCTGATGGTTGCCATTCATCCATGATTTTTAAACTTATTTCTGACACGATGGAAGCTCGGTATCGGTGGGCCGTCCTTGCATTTAGACTCAGCTTTGGTGTATCTCCACCACATGCAGATACAAGGGAGTACACAATTGCACTCAGCTGGGTCGGCGAGATGTTGTTTCGAACACTGCATGAAACAAGTTCTGCCGACTTCAGAATATCATGGGGCACAAAAATTTAAACTCCCTCTTTCACTGTTCTCCGATGTTTTCTCTTTGGTTCAGCAGTGCTGGCCTCATCAATGTCATCGTCCTCATCAGAGCTAATAGGTGAATCAATATCAGCCTGTACATTCTCAGCATGATCACATTGCTCTCTCTCTTGTCGCTTCTCTTCTCGCATCTGCCTTTTCTGTCGCTTCTGAACCTTTTCTGTGAGTACTTTGTTTACCCCAGAGTAGGTAGCTACTCTGTCACTTAGCATGCTTTTCATAAAGAGTATGTCAGTATCGATGGCATCTTGTTCGGCCTGAGTTTTCCCCTTTTACGCAGCCGCCATGTCTTTCAACACTGTGTTCTTATAAAATTCATCGTCAGGCTCAATTCTGATTTAAACTTCATAATTCCAGGATCATCAGCCCGTCTTCTATCCTCATTCTTTTTCATAAGCATCATGTAGTCTTTGTCATAGTAAGTTTTAATCACTCGGCCAATATTGTTCCTGCCTGTAATGGTCGGGACATTCGCCTTCTGGTAATGCAAAAGCACATTGTCAATGGTGGCAGATAAAGCCTGGTCCCAATGCATATCCAGAAGGTTTGCTAACAGACATAGTAAGACCTGCCTATTAGTTGGCAGTTTGCAGCCCTTTATTTCCTTTTCTTCTTCTCGGGGTACGGTGCCCAATAACATTCTGACATACTCATCATCTTGCTGTGTATCTATGATTAAATTCTCTATTCACAACATCAAATCACTGTCAAGGGAAAAGAAAAGAGCATCATTAAAATTAAATGCAATAAAATAATACATGGAAAATTTGTGGGTCAGCGTTCCAGACCTGGAAATGAAAATCTGATAAAATGTGCTATTTTCACACTTATTTATGAAGTTCATAAGCTGAAATAGCAATACTTGCTGGTACGACGGTGCTAGCTCAAACATGCACCGATCTCCAAGAAAATTTACAGGGGTGTTTCCTAGATAAATACACAACACTAAAACTTTGAACAGCATTGTAGGACCATTTTTTTATTTTTGGAGGGCAACGGTCACACCCTAATATATATATATATATACCTTTGGTAACCTTTGGTTTGCTTCCCCCCGAATTGTTCATTCTGACGAAGGTCAAGATTTCACTCCACCTTAAACCCACAGTTTAACGTGGATACCTAACCATGCCCCACCAGCAGCCCAGCGTCTTAACCACTAGGCCACCCAGGGTACCTATTTATCTACCAACCATTTTCTTTATTGTGTGAAGGATGAACAGCTGAGTTTTGCTACGCGCCGGCTGCCGTCACCGGGTCTCGATCCCGGGCCGATGGATTCGTAATCAGCGACGCTAACCACTACACCACCGAGGCGTGTATATATATATATATATATAATATATATATATATATATATTATATATATATACATTTCAACTGCAAACAACACGCAGTATAATTAACGTAAAGAACGACGCTTGTATAGAAGAACATTCCGCGCAAGATGAGGAGGGAGAACGAACAAATGAAAAAATGAGGTAACCACCCGGGAATCGAACCCGGGATCTTCAGATTGCCGGTCAGATATGATAACCACTACACCATGGGCCTCACTCGATCAGAAGTCGTAATTCTCCTGCATACGCGCAGAAACCAATGCCCCAAGGGGGCACCTCCCGCATGCCGCACATATATATATACATTTCAACTGCAAACAACACGCAGCATAATTAACGTAAAGAACGACGCTTGTATAGAAGAACATTCCGCGCAAGATGAGGAGGGAGAACGAACAAATGAAAAAATGAGGTAACCACCCGGGAATCGAACCCGGGATCTTCCGATTGCCGGTCAGATATGATAACCACTACACTACATGGGCCTCACTCGATCAGAAGTCGTAATTCTCCTGCATACGCGCAGAAACCAATGCCCAAGGGGGCACCTCCCGCATGCCGCACATATATATATCACATTTCAACTGCAAACATCAAGACATCAAGACATCTGGCTTCCTTTAGACTCCAAAAGAAGCCAGAGTATGCCCTGTATTTAAATCTGGAAACTCAAACACACCATCCAATTATCGCCCCATTTCCGTATTGACAACTTTAAGTAAAGTAGTTGAAAAAATCATGTACAATAAACTTACTAAATTCTTAATCAAATACGATATTTTAACTTAAACACAATTTGGGTTTAGAGGTGGGCATACAACGGAAGATGCCAAAAACATGCTATTAGAAAATGTGTATCAGAACTCAAACAGGAAAAAAACACACTGCCTTGATCTTTCTGTCACACTTCCCAATGTTTAAAGAACTAAATATTTTAAAACTAAATAACTTATACAAATTCAATGTTGCCGTCAATATGTTCAAAGTTATCAACAAACTCGACATACATCACCCATTCAAAGAGTAATTACCCGCCATCAAATACACCATCGCTATAACGCCAGATTGCCCAGTGATTTTATATACAAACCTAACTATGCAATAGAAACTGCGGGAAATGCACTCTCTTTCAAAGGAGCAGATGTATGAAATGCAATTCCCATACATATCAGGCAGGCTTCATCACTAAATGTATTTCGCAAATCACTAAAAAAGCACTTCTTTAGCTCCTACTGATGTATAAGTTCACTACTGCCATTTTTACCATAGTAATCAAGTTTGTAATCAACTATTTAAAATATGCTAATTTCATTAAACACCTTTAATTTCGTTATAATTTTTTTTATTGTAAGCATCATTTATTTCCTACTCAATATATAATAAATCACTTAATTTAAAATTATGTAACATTTTGTGAACTTTATATTGTATTTATTATTAGTATTGCTATTATTATTATTTTTTTTATTATTTCTATTACTATACTTGCCACTTTCACTACTTTTATGGAATAAATAAGGTAAATGCCAATAATTTTGGCTAAAAAGCTTCCATGCTTCCACTGGCATATTCAAATGAGAGTACTGCGAATATATTAAGGTCATAACAAATATCTAAAATTGTAAAACTCTCTCACTTCTATTCTTTCTCAGTAAAGTTTGAATTCGAATTTGAATTATATATATATATATATATATATATATATATATATATATATATATATATATATATATATATTCGAATTCAAACTTTACTGAGAAAAGAATAGAAGTGAGAGAGTTTTACAATTTTAGATATTTGTTATGACCTTAATATATATATATATATATATATATATATATATATATATATATATATATATATATATTAGTTTGGCGTGACAAACTAGAATTAAAAGTGTTAAGAATAGCAAGTGAACACAAGGGGTAAAATGGAAATTTGAAGGTCAGCTTAAGTATGTTGATTGCATGTCAGTTTCAAGGAAAATGTTGCAAACTTTGAACTGATCTAAATTTTCAGAAAAAAAAAATACAGAAACAAAATCCAAATGTTTTTTTCACACTCACGAAATTTTAGTTTGACTCGAAGTTCAAAGTTTTCGGACGTTTCGAAATCATCTTGAGAAAGTCTACAATTTCTCTTCTTTATTTATTTTTCTTTATATATTCTCGGCATGAGAGAATATCTGTAGCTTAGGATTAATAATCTATATTATAATAAGAGAGCTGTCCGTCTGTCCGTCTGTCCGTCACACTTTCAGAAATTGTGAGAAAAAAATTCAGAAATTGTAAAAAAATTCAGAAATTGTATTACGGGCGGCAATGTGAAGCTCAAGATTTTCATGACTGTGTTCTTTTCTGTAGTTTAGCAATGGGGGAAGGGTTGGGGTGGGGGGAAGGGTGGGAGGGGGAAGGGTGGGGGTGGGGGAAGGGTTGGGGTGGGGGTAATGGGGGAAGGGTGGGGGGGGGGGTAATGGGGGAGGGGGTGGTAATGGGAGGGTGGGGGTAATGGGGGGGGGTGTGGTAATGGGGAGGGGTGGGGGTAATGGGGAGGGGGTTAGCCCCTAAGTTGTATGAATGGGGGTGAGGAGGTTTTGGGAGATACCAGATTCAGAAATGTTGACACAATGTGAAGCTCTAAATTTTCACGGCTGGGTTCTTTTTTTGTAGTTTAGCCTGTCTAACCGTCAGCGAAGCGACGGGAACTGTACTAGTAATAATAATAATGATATGATAATAATAATAACCTTACGCTTGTTGCACTGAGATCAATGTGTATTTCCTTATTAGTTTTAAACTGCGAGTCTACAAACCTGTCACCAATAAATCCTATATACAGGGTGTCTAAAAAGTCACTCCCTATTTTAAAATTCTTATTGCTCCTAAACGAAAAGGGATATGAAAACATTTCTTTAACTGAAATAAAGCTCATTTACTACCGTTTACTTTATTACAAAATTGAAAAGTTTTAATACAAAGTTAAAGTTCAACGTAGGCTCCAGCATTGTCCACACACTTCTGTAACCTTACTGATACATTTGCAACAGATTTTCTCAAGAAGTCACGTGGTACATTACCAAGAACATCACGAATTTTGTTTTCAAGTTCATCAGTGGTCCTTGGTTTTGATTTGTACACTTCTTTGGCCCAGCCCCACAGAAAGAAGTCGCATGGCGTTAAATCTGGACTTCATGCAGGCCATTCCGTTGGCCCTCGACGACCTAACCACCGTCCGGAGAAATGGTTATCTAACCAGGCATGAACAGTTAATGCAAAATGTGGTGGAGCCCCATCTTGCATGAACAGCAATTCTCCAGCATTTTCCCACTCAGGTTAAAGAAGTGTGTGGACAATGCTGGAGCCTAATTGAACTTTAAAGTTGTATTAAAGCTTTTCAATTTGTAATAAAGTAAACGGTAATGAATAAGCTTCATTTCACTTAAAGAAATGTTTTCATATCCCTTTTCGTTTAGGAGCAATAAGAATTTAAAAATAGGGGGTGACTTTTCAGACACCCCGTAAAGACACATTCCTTTTGCCGAATTTTAAAAAATTACCTTTGTAAAGCAAAAATACTTTAATCATGAACAAGCCACGAATGTTCTTATTTCTAAATCTTTGGAATTCGCGCGACCGAAGGTGTTCGAATGCTCGTTTTACAAAATCAGAAAACTATTAATATATTTCTTAAAAATATGCTGTCATATACAGAAGGGAAAATCTTTATGGTATTCCATACATATGCAGTGTGTGTGTGTGTATATATATATATATGTGTGTGTGTGTGTGTGTGTGTATAAATATATATAAAGCAAAGCCTCTCTATAACGAAATATATCAGCTAAATGGCTGTAGTTATAGAGAGGTTGTTGTTATAAAAGGTTTTCCTTTGCCTATATTGTAGTGCATATTTTAATGACCTATTTGGACCTTCATTAGTTATTTATACATGCTTTATATAGTACTTTATATTAAATGCATTACTTAAATGTGTTTTAAGTATTGAAAAGTATTTCTCCGTGAGGGAGGGAGAAACATTCTAGCCAATTACGTATCAGCTTTTAGGCATCAGTCAATCAGCATGCCGCTTACTTTCTTGATCGGGGAAGTGGCGGTAGAGACGAACACGTGCAGCTCAAGTTGAGTTAGCGAAAACACCTCCTTATAACGAAATGTGTTGGAAAGAAAGGTGCATGAACCTCATGTATCTGGCAGATGAAAATAGAGCAGGAGAAATTAAAAAAGAGCGTCTCGGGATAAAATTTTATTTAAAAATGGATCAATGTAAAAACTACGTCCATCATCGTTAAAATTATCAACATTTTCAATTAAAAAGGATTCGGTCAATTTCCTCTTATTTTTATCTTTTATATGCAACTGAAGGGTCGAATTATTAGTGTCAAAAAAATGAGCTGAAATAGTCCTGCGCTGATGTGAGGCTGATATAAGGGTCTAAGACTATTTATGTTTATATGTTCTGTCAACAGAATTATTAGTTTCACCAATGTAAACTTTATGACAGTTTCCACGTGAAATTTTACAAACTCCGACATAATTATCAGTGGCAAACTAAGGATTGTCGTTACAAAGGAAATTTCTAATAGTACATTTTTTCTTAGTAACCAAATTAGTGGAATTACTTAAATATTCCCTTGTCAAATCACAGTCAGTAAGTAAAACTAAAGCACTTTTTTGTTCCCGAGATAATTGCGGAACATTACTGTAAAATCTTTTCTTAGTAAATTTAAAAGCTCTGTTTACAAAGTCAAGGAGATAATCTAATTCAGCGAAAGCATCTTTGATAAATTTAACCTCATTGTCCAAAAATTTGAGACTACAAATCCTAAAGCACGGAGAAACAAACCGATTAAGATACCCTCTTTGTGGAGGCAGAGTGAAAAGAAAACTAATGTATGTATGCGAGATATTTTACATAGGAAAATGAAAGCTACTCCTGCTTTCATTTTTCTACGTGAAATATCTCAACACTGACCCAAAACCATGGATTTCGCAGCAATGTACGTATGTATGCTCTCGAATGTGTGTTTCTTTAAAAACATTAAATAAAGGTTTATTTTGAGTTCAGCCTATAAGTAAAATATCAAATAAAAAGAATTTGGGAATGTTCTTCAAGCGTAAATTTAATATATTCGCCTCGGTGGTGTAGTGGTTAGCGTCGCTGACTATGAATCCATCGACCCCGGGATCGAGACCCGGTGACGGCAGGCGGCGCACAGCAGAAACCCAGCTGTTCATCCTTCCACACAATAAAAAATGGTTGGTAAAAAAAATGGGTACCCTGGGTAGTCTAGTAGTTAAGACGCTGGGCTGGTGGTGGGGCGTGGTTCCGATTCTACGTTAAACTGTAGGTCTAAGGTGAAGTGAGAAGCTTGACCTAACTCAGAATGAACAATTCGGGCGGAAGCAAAACCAAGGTTAACCAAGGTAAAGTGTCATTCAATTTTTTTAAAAATCAAGGGAGGATCTATACTTTTCGGGAGGATAACAAACGCATCATCGACATGTAAGCAGAACTCTTCGTGGGCTTGATCTGTCTTTCTCCACATCCATGTTCGTTCTTTTGAAATATATTGATAGAAAGGAGACTTCTTCGAAAAAAAACAGAGCTGACTACCAAAATTCAGGACTCGTTAATTAAAGAATTTTGGTCTTAAAGTTATAAAGAAAAGTGTTATTACCCCGTAAAAGTTGAGGAAATATTTCGGATCACTTTAACATATTGCTTCCCAGGAACCTCTGGATCACTTTAACATATTGCTTCCCAAAGCATTCGGGAAGCAATATGTTAACATATTCACCGCCAAAAATGAGAAATCTCGTCTTTTGACGCAAATCGGTTGACCGCCAAAGACGAGAAATCTCTTCTTGAACGTAGAGTGTACATTATAAGTTTTATTTTGGTATATTTTGTTTAAAGTTATCTTTAGTTTTAAATTTTGTTTAAATTTTTGGCGAGACCTTGTTTGTAGTTGGGTAAAAACTTACAAAAATGCTGGCGGTGGCTGGTTACCTTCTTAAAAAGTGCTGGCGGTGAATGTGTTAAAGTGATCCCTCCTGGGAAGCAATATGTTAACGTGATTAACACTGGGAAGCAATATTTTAAAGAGAGGTTCGGATTACTTTAACATATTGCTTCCCAGGAACCTCTATTTAACATATTGCTTCCCAATAGTTAAGATAAGGAGTACGATAAAAAATGTTCGCTTTAATAAAGTAAAGGCATAAAAAGTAAATCATAACATTTTAAAATATTAGATTGAAAGTAAATTTATTAGAATTGTTGCGCTATATGGTCACACAAAGTAAAAAATGGATTTCGGAAGAATCGGTCACGACACATCATTTGCCACAAGTACGAGTTGAGTAGCTCCTTTTTGCATCCTTTCGTTTTCTTTATATATTTAATGTAGGTTAACTGAATGCCCGGTTAGGTCAACTGAATGCCCGATTAAGTCAACTGTACGCCCTTGACGATTGGTTAGGTTAAGTTGTGATATTTTCGTTAAAAGTAACGAAAATATCACGACTTAACCTAACCAATCATCAAGGGCGTACAGTTGACCTAACCGGGCATTCAGTTAACCTAACCGGGCATTCAATTAACCCACATTAAATATATAAAGAATGCCCGGTTAGGGCATTCATAGCTTTGTTTATGGTCGGTAGGTTATCTCCTAGATTACCAACCTCTTTCTAACCAACCAACCTTTCTCTTTTTAACATATTGCTTCCCAGTGTTAATCACTTTAACATATTGCTTCCCAGGAGGGAACACTTTAACATATTGCTTCCCGAATGCTTTGGGAAGCAATATGTTAAAGTGATCGAACATATCTTATAGGATGTTTATTTCAATTAAAAAAATGTAATTGTAAGGTATGTAGTTTTTATTTTGCAATAAACTCTTTTCCTCTCGTCAGAAAAAAGTGGATCCATGCAATAGTGCGATGTTCCGTTTCAGAACCCAAATATCACGTACTGGTATATTACACATTTGGTACTTATACCTAATGTAAGTCCTGTAGCCTGAATGAGAGCATGGCCTTGTAGTTAATCCTTCCATCGGGGAAACTCAGATACGGAAACGCTTTTGGAATTTAAGTCTCTCCAGTATTTTTTTTTTTAATTTCTCCAAATTTGTTTAAATAAGTGAAATCTGTAGACTCCTCGTATTTATGACCTTGTAGCTAAGGCTACGATGAAAAGACTTAATTTCAAGAAATCTCACATAGTATCGTATACTGCGCTAAATATCAAACTGTTGTTCAATAAATTTTTGAAATTTACGCTGAGAATTTTAACCGGTTACCCTTCCTCAGGACAAAGTTGATCACAAAATTTTACCTTCCCTTCAAGTTTGGTTTACGTCGGTCTTTTTCTCGCGTTTGGAGAGTCGTATCCGAAAGATTTTTTTTCCGAAACGCCTTCCCTCCAAACTTTTATATTTACTGCAAATTTGGTGTCAATCGGTTGACGGGGTTGAAGGCTTTCTGTAGAGTATCAGGGGTAATAAAAAAATAAAAAAGAACAGGGTCTTCTCGGTTTCATGAATTCACTGCTGATTTTTTACAAAAAGATATATTTTTACAGGTAATTTTATTCGCAGAATTCAATTTTTGCCTTTCTTAAATGCAGAAATTAACCAAAATTAAGATATATTATAAACCGTAACGTAACTAAAATAGAAAGTAAATTTTATCCACCGAGAGCCTAAATGAACGCAATATCCTCCACAAAAATCATACGATATCTCGTTTCGCAAGTTCGGTTAAGTTAGGTTAGATTATTTTTTATCTTAGGTTAGGAGAGTGCGACTCGCCTCTCTTAAATAGTTGTTATAGTTTATTAATGCATCGGTTTTAATTCCGAGTTCATGATCACAAAATTTTATCATATGCTAGTGTATTCTTTTGCCCACCAATAAATAAACATAATAATCTTAGATAATGGAATATGGGTGACTTCGAATTATGCTCTATTGCGCACCGAAACTGTTTTAGGATCTTTTCGGTTTGACGGCCTGTAATATTTTTTAACATTACTCGTTTTTTATTGTCCAGTTTTAATCGAGGATTTCAAAAATAACATTCATGTTTTAGAGAAACAAATAGTGAGGCAGTTATACATTTTAGTTTAGAGAATATCATATACGCTTTAAGATTCCAAAATCCCTGAAAGTTTTAGGTCAACTGTACGCTCATGACAATTGATTAGGTTAAGTCGTGATAGTTTCGTTTGTTTTGACAGTAAACTAACGAAAATATTATAACTAAACCAATCGTCAAGGGCGTACAGTTGACCTAACCGGGCATTCTGTTAACCTAACCGGGCATTTAGTTGACCTAATCAGTTGGTAGAGTCTAGAATTTGACGGTCCCGTAGCCATGACTCGTTTTTTCTGCCAGCGGTCAAACCAAAAAGATCCCAATACGGTTTAAAAATATATATTTTAAATTTGTTAAATTGCATATAACTGCCTCACTATTTGTTTCTCTAAAACACTAATGTTATTTTTGAAATCCTCGATTAAAACTGGACAATAAAAAACGAGTAATGTTAAAAAATATTACAGGCCGTCAAACAGAAAAGATCCCTGTTTCATTACAGCCGCTTTTTTTTGGGGGGGCACCTCCATACGCAATTATTATGTACGATTTTGATCACCATTTTATGATTTCTACGTCATTTCTTTTAGTATTTATGTTTCTCTCTCGTAAAAAATTTACTGCATCTTATTCTGTCTGCAATCTTTTACATAATTTTATTGAATTAAGGGACATTTTCCAATTTGTGTACCGTTTTTCATATAATTTATTTTTGAGAATATTTTTGTTAAAACTAACGAAAATATCACGACTTAACCTAACCAATTATCAAGGGCGTACAGTTGATCTATTATTAATTATAACATTGTTTGTTTCTGGAATAGTATTTACTATTTGCTAATAGATCAACTGTACGCTCTTGATAATTGGTTAGGTTAAGTCGTGATATTTTCGTTAGTTTTAAGAAAAATATTCTCAAAAATAAATTATATGAAAAACGGTACACAAACTGGAAAAGGT
The DNA here is from genome assembly GCA_023014485.1 of Bathynomus jamesi. NCBI lineage: Eukaryota > Metazoa > Arthropoda > Malacostraca > Isopoda > Cirolanidae > Bathynomus > Bathynomus jamesi. The sequence continues at coordinate 298,142 of JAJOZX010003235.1, read as the reverse complement.
CCGAATTCAGTTTTTCATCCATGCATCCACTGTAAGTGAACCGATTTCTTAATTAGTTAAAGTAAGTGAGACGTAACCAAGCAGCTTATGAAAAGAGTATTGTACACTTTCGAAACGAGATATCGTATGATTTTTGTAGAAGATATTGCGTTCATTTAGGCTATATATAGGTGGGTATAATTTACTTTCTATTTTAGTTACGTTACGGTTTATACAGTATATCTTAGCTTTAGTTAATTTCCGCATTTAAGAAAGGCCAAAATTGAATTCTGCGCATAAAATTAAAAATATATATTTAAAAAAAATCAGTAATGAATGGAAACCGAGAAGATCCAAAAAACATGACAATATTAATTCCTTCCAGATTATATAATAGTAACATGGGTAATGTATAGTTTCGGAAAAAAGTTGGCCTAGAAATAGAATTTTCAAAATGTATGAAAAATTACTAATCAGTAATGATAACACAGGCCTGCCGATGGTTTTGTTGTCCGAAATATTTTATCACTTATATAGTAATTTTTGCACGTTGATTCCGAAAATAATATTCATTTTTCGCCATCACGTACAGATTTTTCACAAAATGTCATATTTCATATTACGTATGTAAGTAATTTTCATTAAAATTGACTCAATTTTATTTTGATTAAAAACTACTGCCTATAAATGCTTCCAGATCAGAAGTGACGTCATAGCGTCTTCTAGAACATTCGAGAAACGCACCGCTAGTATATAAGTGATTGATAAGCCACGAGATGAGTCAGTCTGTCTAGTGCGTGCGAAGTTATATGATAGTTCTTTATTATTCAAGTGCGCGGTGACTATATTTCTCTTTTGAAATTTGTTTATTTGTCGCTATGGCAACCAGAGGGTGTGTAAATAGCCCAAACATTTTCTGTTATATTTGCGAAAAAATTTACTGTGAAAAAAACAAAGGCGAGATATTAAAGACTTCGTCAAGAAAGCATACTATGCGTACTTCGAAATGAAACTTGGGATCAAGACAAATCATGGGTTCTACATAAAGTTTGCAGTGTTGTGTTGAACAACTTGGACTCTGAAGTAAAGGTAAAAAGGATTCTTTACCTTTTGGGATTCCAATGGTCTGGCGTGAGCCTAGGAATCACAGCAATGACTGCTATTTTTGTTCATGTAATGTGCAAGGCTACAATACTAAAAATAAAAAGGAAATTTCTTATCCAAACTTCCAGTCTGCTATAAGACCTGTTGCTCATGGACCTGGTATACCTGTACCTACTAAACCAAATACTTTTGATATAACTTCATCTGATTCGGTGTCTGATGACGATGGAAACGATGATATTGATTGTTTTCAAACCGAAACATCTGGTGAACCCCAATTGTTTACACAAAGTGAACTTAATGATTTGGTAAGAGATTTGTGTCTCCCGAAGGATTCTTCAGAGATTTTGGGATCCAGACTTCGTGCAAAGAACTTGCTTTCTCCCGGGACGTCATTTTACTGGTACAGAAATCGAGAAAAAGAATTCATCCAATATTTTTCTCAAGAAAATTCACTGGTATATTGCAACAATGTTTCGGAACTTATACTTAAGCTAGGAGCTGCAGTCTATGACCCAAATGAGTGGAGACTTTTCATTGATTCCTCCAAAAGAAGTCTAAAAGGCGTCCTCCTTCACAACGGTAACTTGTATGTATCCGTTCCTGCGGCTCATTCGGTTCACTTGAAGGAAACGTACGAAAATCTTGAGCTTCTTCTAGCTAAGATTAAATACAAAGAACACGGTTGGCTACTTTGTGGAGACTCAAAAGTGATTTATATGTTGTTAGATGAACAACCAGGTTATACGAAGTTTTCATGTTTTTTGTGTGAATGGGATAGCCGAGCAAGAACTCAGCACTGGATAAAAAAGGAATGGCCACACAGAGTCAACCTGACGCCTGGTTCTAAAAACATTCAACGTGAAAGTTTGATTGACACGAAGAAAGTCCTTTTACCTCCGCTCTCATAAAATTGAGTTTGATGAAGCAATTTGTTAAGGCCTTGGACGAAGATGGAGATTGTTTTAAGTATTTATGTGGTAAATTCCCAACTCTTTCGGAAGCAAAATTGAAAGAAGGAATTTTCGTTGGTCCCCAGATTAGAAAACTGACTTTGGATGAACCCTTTGAAAGAACAATGAACAATCTTGAAAAAGAAGCGTGGATTGCTTTTAAGGATGTTATCAGCAAATATTTGGGGAACAACAAGGACCCAAATTACCAAAACATTGTGAACAACATGCTAAATAAGTTCAAAGAGTTGGGTTGTAATATGAATTCAAAATTACATTTCTTACATTCCTGAGAATCTCGGAGCACTCAGCGAAGAACAATGAGAACGGTTTCACCAAGACATCAAAGAAATGGAGAAGAGATATCAGGGAAGGTGGGACATCAGCATGATGGCTGATTACTGCTGGATGTTGAAAAGGGATACTCCAGAATTATTACATAAAAGAAAAGGAACAGCGCGTACATTCGAGACTAAAAAGCATAGATCTCACAAGAAAACTCAGGACAAATAAAGATGAATATGTAATTGACGTTAATAGTCTTCTTTCCTTTTAAAGTTGTTTGCATTGGTAATTAATATATATAATTAGTATAACAAAGCGAAATAGGTACCTAATGTAAATTGAAATCAATATTTATTTATGTTGTTGTTTTTCCCTTCCAGTTTGCAGAAAATCTTTACGTGATAGAAAAAAATGGACACCTTATTCGAAATGAGCGTAGTTGAATTATATAAAATCAGTTATTAGTAAGAAAACAACTCTTACAAAGTTCTCATTCGCAGGCCTGTGTAATGACACCAGTTATTAATGTTTTCATGTCTATTAGAGTGGGTTTTATTATCATATCACGACTTAACCTAACCAATCGTCAAGGGCGTACAGTTGACCTAACGATTGGTTAGGTTGAGTCCTGATATTTTCGTTAGTTAGCCTTATAAGGCTAACTAAAGAAGGTTGGGGTCCCTGATCTTCAGGTGATCCGGAATTTTTTCTAAAACTGCCCATTTTCTTAAGTATTTTCTCACACTTACAAAACTTGCATTTTTAATCAATTTGAGAATGTGATGCGAATGATGTTAGGATGAACAAAGCGTTCATCGTAT